>JABXWE010033630.1:0-12066 GCA_014611495.1 Limonius californicus
CCTGGGGCTTTCTTTAGTGGCAGTAGCTTGATATAAGATGTGAGCTCTTTAGGAGTGGCCGGAACATCGAAATCATTACATATTGGCACATGTGTTTCGTTGTAAGCGATTACCGTATTGTAAAAATACCTATTGTTTTCTGTGACTGAAGGAGTAAAGGTTGTTTCTAAATGTTCCGCAAATAGTGTGCTTTTTTCTTCGTCTGTACAGTAGCTACAATTGTTGTCTATCAGAGTTGGAATAATGGTTTGCTGTCTTGTAATCGCCTTTGTTGTTTTCCACATACATGGATCGTTCTTTTCTAGATTTTCTATATGTCTTCTGTAGCTGTTGATCCTGTGACTGTCTAATTCTCTTTTTATTCTATGGGAAATATTGTTTAATAGATTCTTTAATTGAGGGGCTCTTGTTAGTTGCCATTTTCTGCGTAGTCTGCTCTTTTCATTGATAAGGTCAATAATGTGTATTGGCGGGATATTTGGATTTGCTTTACGGTTGTTGACCCTAGTTTTAGTTGCAGAGCGAACTGCACTAGTCACGATTGTGGTAAATTTTTCAATGTTATCATCTATATCTTGTATATTATTTAGTGGATAGGGATTGACTAACTGGTCATTTAAGTTTGCTTGGAATCTTTTCCAGTTCACTATTCCGCTTATTAGTCTAGGCTGAAGAGGTTTTACAATGTTTACGTCATTTAGGGTGATTAATATCGGTAAGTGATCCGAGTCTAGTTCATTGATTATTGTTTGATGCAATGGATAAGTCAGGTTCTTTGTCACCACTATATCTAGTGTATCAGGTTGATGGTCGTTGCGATAGGGAAAGTAAGTATACCCATTTGGGGCGAATATCTGAAGTTGTTGATTTACTGCTATGTTATTAAGCTGGGTACCGCTAGGATTGTTCGCTCGACAGCCCCAATACGTGCTTTTGCTATTTAGATCGCCTAATAGTAGGGTGGGTGTACGATTCTCGAAAATTTTATTAAAGTCGGTAGCATTTAGCTTACGGTTCGGTTGTTTATAAGCTGACGTGATTTTAATTGGCCTGGTGCTATCAATTGTTGCACATATGGAAACAGCTTCAATGCTATCACAGGTAATATTGTCTAGTAAGTTGAACTGATGTTTGTTTTTGATTAAAATAGCTACTCCCCCCGAGGCAACGCGAGCTGATCTGTCACATCGTACTACGTGATAGCCACTTATTTTGAATATTTCGCCTTCACATAGATGGGTTTCAGTAATGCATGCAATATCTATTTTATACCTTGCCAAAAAGGCTATAAGCTGTGATCGTTAGGATTTAATCCCATTGGCATTAAAATTTAATAATGTGAGATTTTTTAATATATTCATCAGATTATTTGACATTGAGGATATTTGGAAGAAGATTATTGATAATGTAGGATTTGATTTGCTCTATGATAGGGGTTATAAGTTGTATGATAAGTTGACTTATATTGTCGGTTAGAGGGGATGTATTTCCTGTAGGGAAGGATTGATTTTGGGGTTGGGATTTATTTTGATTTTGTGTCGCAGCTTGTAAAAATGTTGTGTTGGGTCTAGTAAAATATTGATTTGTAACTTGCCTTGGTTTAATTAATGGTGTTCGTTGTTTCTGGAGCATTTTATGGTGAGGGCATCCTCGATAGTTGGCAGGGTGGTCCCCTTGACAATTAGCGCAAATTGGTTTAGTGTTTTATTCTTTTTTGCAGTTTTTTGTATGGTGATCTTCATTACACTTAACACATCTGGGTTTGGCTGCACAATAATTTTTGGTATGTCCGTACTCCTGGCAGTTGTGGCATTGGGGTATGTGTTGCTGTTTTCTCCTCAATTCAACTGTAACTTTGCAACTAGCTAAGTATTCGAGCTTTAAAATGTTATTAGATACGTCATTAGATGGTAGTATGACTGCGCAAATGGGTATTGGGAGTTTTTCCCTATTCATAAGTCGGGTAACGCTTTTTACTGGATATTTTAGTTCTTCAAGTTCTAGTTTAATTTCTTCTTCGGTAAGCGATATCGGTACGCTTCTTATGATTACTGACAGCGGTTTATCATTTGGGTTCTGAAAAGTGTGAAACTGTACCTGATTCGCCATGTAATACTTTGATAAAGCACGATAATCTTCTTGACTTTTAAGATTTAACTTAAGGTAAGTGTTTTTTAGTTCTGTGGTGAACTCATCTTTGGCTATTGCTTTTATGTCGGTAATAATTTCTTTATGATTAGCAGCTGCTGCGTTGTGGATAAAGATAGGGGGTATTTTAGTAGTTTTACTACTAGGTTTGTCCTGACTACTCGATGCTTCCTCGTTAGTTGGGTTGTTTTCTTTTAGTGTCTCGTTTTCTGTCTTCGTTTCTGTTTCGAGTACATGGTAACGATTTTTAATGGTCGATTTGTTTGTGCTCCAATAATATCTTTTCAGAACTTCGTTGATAGGGGGAGATATTTCGCCCGATTTGCGTTTCACTGAGCTTGCCATTGGAATATCGTACCTGACCCTTGGAAAGGGCCAGGTCCAAACGTTGGATTACGAGTAACTTTAGCAGTTTATTTTTAATGTTTAATGTCAATGTTTTAACGGATATAAAAATACTTGGCTTGGAGGCCACGCGATTTTAACAAGAACAAAAGTTATTGCTCTGGCAGACTGGACACACCTGCACAGTTCGAACGTCCGAACTCGACTAATTAAGTTTTAAAACCGGTATGGAAATACGAGTGTCAACTTTGGGGCTGCTCCAACAAAACTAACATCAAACGAATTCAACATTTCCACAAAGTACTAAGAAATATGGAAGATGCATCCTCGTACGTTAGAAACAGTAATATCCACAAGGATCTAGTGACAAAAACCGTGACGGATGAAATAGAGGACCTTGTCCAGAAGCATGAGACCAGGCTTCATCACCACGTAATCGTCGAGGTAATACAATTCCTCGACAATACAGATCTAGTCATAAGGCTCAAGAGGACCAAACTATTTGAGCTTGTGTAAAGAGATATGAAAGTGTTAGTGAAAATAGCAGAGTAAATGTAAAGTGGTAACACACAAAAAAAGCGTTGCAAGGCAGAACTGATAGAACACCAGTGGGTGAATTCTTAGCACAACCATTTAGTTAATTTAAGTTAGATCAAAATTGCTGGTTAGTCTTTTAGGCTAGTTGCGATGTAACACGTTATATTAAAAAAAACGTTTTTCCTGCTCTAGAGATCAAATAGTACAAACGACTAAAGAGAATTTCTTTATATAATTTTAATAAAATGTTCAGCTTAAGGACTATTCCATTCGAAACATTTACTTCAACAGATATGGAATAAGTTACATTTTTAGTATAATTCTAATGTAATTATGTTTCTAGGTACTTTGGTTAACAAAGGTACCAACATGAAATCACAAATTTTCCTAATATTTACCGTTTGCGCTGCTTTCGCAACAGCTGTAAGTTTTAATGAATACAGTTTCAGTTTTCCTTTATAACAAGGAATTTTCAATTTCCAGCAACAAAACGATTACACTGTCGATTACGAGAAGTTGGAAATAGTGTCTTACAATAAGGAACTCGTGGAAAATCCAGTAGTCACTCTATTCAAATATAATGAGACAAGTCAAGGCGTCAATGCTAGCGGAATTCTGAAAAAAGACTTAGGAACTGATATAAAGGTATTCTCTAATAGAAGATTTTAGTTAAATTAGATACTAAACGTATTGCTTGTTTATTAGGAACTTAATTTGAGTAAAATATCTGCTATAATGTTTGATTATTTTTCGATAACTAACTTTAGCTTGTCTTACTTTATTTTATAAAAACTGTATGTTTTTATTTTACTAATACTTTCACAATCATGCATTTTATACTCATTTTCCGCTTCTTTAACTTACTTTTATTTTTGCTTTTTTAATTTTTGACAGCATTTCATAGTCTCGGTATTTTTATATTTCAGTATTTTTAATATTTAATACCATAATTTGCCCATATATTTCCTTGTTTCTCTAATTGTGGATATTAATAGTTATGAAAATAATATATCCTTAGCCCAAGGTTTGTTATTTTTCGCAAATATTTAGATGAAAAATGGTTTATAATACAAATATTATTTTTTAATTTTGACGTAGGTTAATATGGAAGCATCAAGACTGCTAGAGAGTGGTGAATACAAACAGGTGGCGAATGTGAACGATATAGACTTCTGCGATTTGCTCAGTAGAAACCAATTCGGACTAAAGGACTTGTTGCAGTATGGAAACTTCACAGAGTGTCCATGGAAGCAGGTAAATATTAAAATGTTTTCTATTTATATCTCTTAATTCCCCCATTTTGTTCTGTCAACGACGAAATATTTTGCTTGAACGTAGCTTTACTTAAATTAATAACCAAATATATGCATTTTTGTATGTTAATTAATCGGCCAGGATTACATATTTCTGTAAAAATTGAATTAGTGACATAATAAAGCTCGTATCTAACACGACTGTTAAAGCTTCTACAGACGCCCTTGAGAGAGTAAACTGAAGTGCGGTAGAATGGCATCCACTCATCTTCGTTACTGTTTCTTAGCACTTTTGTTGGCGACCTTTGCAAACGTTTATTAAATGTTTTCAAGTTTTTCATTTAATTAAGAGGAAACATATATGTTTTTCCTTGTCCGTATTTTTTGCCAACAACAAATTAGTAAGGCCGCAAAATACTAATTAGATGTTTCTTTTGTAATATTCCAGGCTACATACGTGGTTAATAATGCCATGATAGATGTTACCAAACTTCCTCCCAAGGCACCAGCAGGAAAATACGTGATGAATGTTCATTATTTTAGCGGAACCACTGAACTGATGCACACCAAATTTACTGGATCCGTGATAAACAAACCAAAATAAATTTATACAAACTAATATGTTAATAACGTTATGATATTTTAATATTTACAATACATTATAGAATTAGCGGTGGTGGAAAAATGTATTTTTGAAAGAAAAATATATAAATTATGTTGCAATCTTTAATTGTATAAATTATGTTGTGTATTAAATCTTATTGCTTAATCTGTTTCTTATTTCGAACCTATTGTTTTAAGTTAATCCTGGAGTTGTTTACTAACTACGCATCAAGGTTGAAGTGGTTTGATTACAACTTAGCAACAATAGTGTAAATAGTGAAGTATTTTCCGATCTATCGCTTTTTGTCTGAAAGACATGGTAATATTCAATAACATTACATTACAACTTAGCATCAGTAGTGAACATGGTGAAGTATTTGCCAATATTTTGTGTTTTCTCTAAAAGAATCCCTGCAGAAACATTTAATTGCATAAATTATTTTCGTCGCTGAAATTAAAAGTTTAATGTACTTATTTAGAAGGTTTCCTTAAGCTAATCTTGAAGTTATTTATAAAATACTTATAAAAGTTGAAGTACGTATTTGCCCATCTTGCAGACTTTCTTTAAAAGAGTTCACAGAAATGCCTTCGTTTAGTTCCGCTTACGAGGGTCAATGTCGGCACGACATTGACATTGACGTATCCTTTAAAGCTTTTAAGACCTTTGCTAAGGCGGTTGAAGGCTTGCGACCAATTTCCAATGTGAAACTAGAGGTCGTTAATGGAGTGTAAGCAGTAAAGCGATACCGTTATTAGGTAATTTGCTCTATCGCTGCGACAGTCGGGATTTGGTGCCTATTGTGGGTGTTCGTTCTTTATGCTTAACAAACCCTTCGAAAAAGGCCTCTAATTGTTCGCCCTCTCTGTAGACTTAGCCTACAAAGGTATAGGTAGTTGTGATTTTGTTAACTATGACTACTTAATTAAAGATTTGATCAGTATAAACGCCTGTTCAGTTCATATTGTTTTCATCTTTCCTAGTTGAAGCAAAAAAAGATCTAAATATCTAATACAAAATGTTAATCAGGAAAATACATATATTTAATAAAATAATCATGATGGTACAAACCACTGTACACCCATATTCTACCTTTAGAAATCAGATGTTTGTAAACTTTACACGCATACAATATTTTTGACTATACAATACATTGCAGAGATTCTAGACATCAACAAAAGAGTTGCAAAAGAATATATTAAAAATATAAAAAATTTACAAATACCTGGAGGAACTAACATTTTACTAGCAGATCTAATTTATGGGCAAGTGGTTAGGCTTTTACGTTTATGGATACTAATATAAGAGCAAATTAAGATAACAAATTAGAGAATATCTTCTGAGAGTGGTTTAGCTATAGATATAGTAATCCTTATTCACTCATTTAAATTCTAACAAACATAGGGGACCTACAACTTAGCTTGAATTCTAAACCATAGATAGTGCAAACACCTTACATCACAGAAAATTGACTACGTAGAAAACCTTGCTGGAAAAATTTTGTAAATATCATTAAAATATTTTTTTTCCATAATCAACATACTTTCATCTACTTTACTACATAATTACCATTTTTGTTCAAACATTTGTCATACCGCTCAACAAGTTTCTGAATTCCGACGTCAAAGAAATCTGCCGCCTGTGAAGAAACCCAATCCATGACTGCAGTTTTCACTTCTTCGTCGTCGTTGAACCGTTGACCACCAAGGAACTCCTTTAAGTACCGAAACAAGGGAAAATCACTGGGTGCAAGGTCTGGACTGTAAGGTGGATGATCCAGTTGAAGGGCTTGATGCTAGAACCGTCTATGTGTAAATTATAGAATTTTTCAGGAAACAATAAAAACGCTTTAAAAATTAGTTACAAATAAATGTTTTTTTTTCGTGCTGGGTGTATTAGTCGACTAATCTAGAGACAGATGAAGATTATTGTTATATTTTAATAAAACGATTAGTCCCTTAAAAGGGAAAAAATTATCGCACATAGACGGTTATTGCACCCAACCAAAATTTTTTTAATAATTAGTACAAAAATAACGTTAAATACACATACAGAAATAAAATTTTATTGTAATTTAACAAAAAGTAAACAGAATTTTCAGAAAAATATATACAAAAGAGGTTAATCAGAATCAGGTGCAGTTTCTTCCTGTTTTTGTAGGCCGTCATAGAATGGCATACTCGCCAGTGGCACAAATTTTTTAATAACAGGCATTATACTATCAAATTGTTCAGCTTTTATTGATAACTTCTCGTTATATGCGCTTGGGGCATTCAAATCAATATTATTTGCGGTTTTAAGCAAAGGATATCCTTGAAGCCCTAGTCCGGAATGATATCGCAAACAAAGACTTCACCGAAATGTGTATGGCTGAACTTAAAAATCCTATATTTGGATGTGGTAAAAGGTTTCCTCTTCACAACAGAGTTTTTTTTAAATGTGGTTTAAAATGCGACTTAAAGTCGAAAATCATGTCTTGAGTCCCGCGTACAACCTCGAAATTTTTCCCACAGTTTTGAACCAAGTTGTACCATTCTTCCAGTTTGTAAAGAATTTCCTTCTTGCGCTTTTTTCGCCCAATTTTGGCAAAGTCCCTATCACAAGGGAGAAAACTGTGTCCGGGTTCAGGTAGATTATGAGATATATCATGCAAAACACCATTTCTTACTAGTGACATAAGGTAGTTAACCGTAGTGGAGTTTTTGTTCTGGCCTGCGCAGTTATCGGTAAATATATGTAACGTTCTGACCCTTGTATCCAAGTAGTTTTTAATATAATGTTCCAAGAAAGAAATAGTTTCAATACACTCTTTCTTTCCAGTAGATTCGTCAAACATGTACATGACCGAGATATATTTCTTAGCTCCATGGAATCCTTGATTCTAAACCCATAGCTGACTAGCATAGAAAATGTCATTAGTCGTTAACACAGGGAATAGGAGATTTTGCTGGTAATCAAAACATATGGTTTCTACTGTTTCGTCCTCTTTGGCTAATTTGGTTTTTTCTTTTAAATCATGATAAAATGATTGTGCTTTACGAAGGTGCAATTTCTTATTACCTAAGAGGACTTTTTTGCTTCATCGTTGATAGCAGATTCTATTTGATTTTTTAATGAGTCGTAAGTACAGCACGTGTCACTGCGAGGGTATCCAAAAGCGATGTTAAAATGATTAACAAAATAACGGTAATAGAAATCATAGGTAACACGGGGGTGGATAGGTATCTTTTGCTTCAGTAAATAGAATTATTCTTTTTCATATTTTTCCAAGTACATTTCGTGCATCGTTTTAATGTTCAGCTCGGCAAGCAGGTATTTTTCTGGCTTTCGCTTCTAGAATAATGTGATTCTCTTGCTGGAAAACTTGCTATATGTTCATGAACAGTACTAGTCACATAATCAGGAATTTTATTAACGCAAAATTATGTCTGCCCCGACGATCTATACCAGGAAAAATATAATCTACCGAACATTTTTGGGCAATACGTTGAATATGCGATTTATGTATTGCGTGCATGTTGCAAAACGCAGTTTGACAAACTGTCACATTTTTACCGCCTAATTTTATACAATCGTTAACTTGCGTCTCTTTTCTCCATCATCATTATCATTAGATGTTCCAGGAAGATCAGATCTTTTTACGGTACTGGTTGTACCAATGCGCTCAAGTAGGCATCTTGTATCCCTTTGTTAGCCATTTTGTAAAATTGTGAAAAAACTGTATCACGTAAATAAGTAAACAACTCGTAACATTTTTTTTGCATGTGCATGGAGGGCCGACTTGCTTGCTTCAACTCGTCTTCCAGCAGTGTTAATATACTGTTTCCCGCTGTTTTGTGCAAGCTTCCGTACATTCCTTTTCCAAGCAACAGAATGTCGACCCCTCTTCTTTCCTAAATGCACTTTGTAAAGCAATAAGTACTATTTTAAATAAATTAAAGAAACAAGACATACCCTTGGTTTCTATAACCTCACTTTCTTCTGCATCATTGGAGTCACTAGCACTGCCATTTGATTCACTACTACGTGTGCGGCTAATATCATCACCATTTTTGCGAGTATTTGTGCTATTAGTCTCTAAACAGGTTGGGTCACTAACACTGTCGTCAGAGTCTTCTGAAATACTTCATCTCGCCGTCGCCCTACTTTTAGAAATTAATAAATTAATGACTAAACAAAAACGACAAAAGCGCAGGTTGTGGCGGCGCTGTTGTAACTGTTTAGCGGTTTGGCGGAAGAACAGGCTATGTGGCGTACATAGCCTGTTCTTGCACCAAAAACATGTTGTTAGCAACTGGAATAAGCAATACGTTTGGTGCAAGAACACGTTATATTTAGAACACATAGTTGTTTCTTCCGCCAAATACAATTTAGTTTAAATTTTCGCGTATTTAGAGCTCATATATTTAGACGGCTCTTGCACCAATCGATATTTCGAATTTTTGAATAAGATGCATCTAACAACGCCTTTTTACAAAAAATGGCGTTTAGACGGTTCTTGCACCAAACCCTTCAGTTGTTCCCATCCAAGAGTCTGATTAGACCTTGTGTATAAAATCTACTAACAAAATCCCCTTCCTGTCCCAAAAGACAGTTGCCATGATCTTTCGTGCTGAAATTGTCTGTTTAGCTTTCACTCTGGTTGGCGACGATATGTGTCGCCATTCCATTGACTGTTGCTTGGACTCAGAAGTCAAGTGAGACTCCCAAGTCTCATCTCCTGTAACGATCTGACCCAACAATTCATCTCCTTCCTGATTGTATCTAGTCAAAAACGATAAAGCACAGCCCAATGTTTTTGTTTGGTGATCGTCAGAAAGCAGTCTTGGAACCCACCGAGAACACAATTTTTGATAATTGAGTTTCTCCAAAATAATGATGTACAAAACTGATCTTGAAACTTATGGAAATTCAATTAATAACTTTGAAATCGTGAATCGTCGGTCCTCTCGAATTTTGTTGTCCACATGACGAACCAAATCTTCAGAAATCAGAGATAGTCGGCCAGGGCGTGGCTCATCATGCACATTAACCTTCCCGTCCTTGAAATTCTCACCCACTTTCGAACTGTACTATCACTTATAGCATTATCACCGTAAACTTCACAAATCTGACGGTGAATTTCCGCTGCTGCCAAGTTTCTTGCACTCAAGAATCGAATTACAGATAATATCTCACAGTCTGCGGGCGACTCAATTTTCTTAAACATTATAAACTGCTACAGCTTAGCACACAGACAGACGATACGGCTTCAAATGGCGTCTAAACGCGCAAAGCATGCTGGGAGCAGACGCGTTAGCGCACTGCAGCGATCGCGCGTCGTTCTCACCCGCATTAACAAACGGACCTTATTTAAAAAACACCTCTCGTATATTGTAGAAGAGGTTTACTTACCCAGGCTAGCTATACCAAATTCGTAAAAGCGATCGTACGCGATCAAAATCTCAGAAAAACCATGAGGGGTGGCGCCATAGCTCTCTAGTTGAGTAACTATAGGGCATCATCAATCAGGACACATCTACTTACTCATCAAGTTCTTTAGTTACACCCAGTGCCATTATTAGTGAGCACACAGATTTAGCAATACTTAGAAACTCACAACTTTCACAATAAATTAAGGGGAAACATTTTTTAGGTATACGCAATACACAGATAATATGAGCACATACATAATAATATAATAGGAACAAATTAGGAGAACACAACCCGTTAGGTACAGCAGTACCACAGACAAGGCTTTAATTCCAAAATAGGAACTTACAATTAATTAGGGTCACAGTCCCGTTGGCTACACACAGTACCATTATGAAGCTGTTTAGATGCACACAGTACCATTAATTTCTAATACGGAACTAGGAACTCACAATTCTAGCAATTCATTAGAGGCATTTAGCCCGTTAGGTACTTACAGTACTATGAGTATATACAGATTAATAACAAAATAGCAACTCACAGACAAATTAGCAGCGCCTAGCCCTTTAGGTACATAAATTACCAGTAATGAGCACAGGGATTTAATAATATCTTATTCTTTGAGTGCTTTGTTTGTTACGAGACGTAGCGATCATCTTTCTTATGTTTGTGTTGCGCGTTTCAAAGTACCGCAGATGTAGAGGACCTACAGCTTAACTTGTACTTAGAATCACGGAAAGTGTATTAACACTTTCCGTGTTTCTTTACTAGGCAAAATACCTCGCTGGTTTGCCATTGAAATAAATGTACCTCAGATCCCATGACCGTCTAGTTCCTCGTATAATAGGAACAAATTAGTGGCACCTTGGTCTATAGGTACACGCAGTACCTATACTAAAATAGGAACTCACAACTCTCACACTATTTTAGAATGTTTATCTCGTTTCCACTATTTTGCCTAATCACAACTAGCTGTTTGGGGAAATAGTAATCAATTTTACGTAACCGTATAAAACACATCTTCAGCAAACCTGTGTACTTTTTCCATTTGACGTAATAATAATATTATAAAAACCACATTAGGCAACATCGACGCCTGTTTAAATTTATGGATTAATAAATGTATACCTCCTGATTACTTGCATATGTTTTTACTAGAGTGAATTAAATGTAAACCTATAAGGGCCGGTAATATATGTATATGTAATGCAGCCCGAGTGTCATACTAAACGTTACTAATCTCATAAACAAACAAAACTGGCATTAATATAACTTATATAGAAAACGAGCAAAGGTTAAACAAATATGTCAGCTATGTGAGCCACACTACTACATAAATTAAATATCCAAGGGACTTCAATAATCAACGAATCTAAAATTTTTTAGTAAATATAATTATTCAATCAACTAACAATGCACAGTATTAGAAGGCGAGACTGTTACGTTTCCGATAAATAAAATTGCCATTAATCAGTTTGATATAATAATATTTATTTTACATTAATCAATATTTTCTTCAATAAACAGCATAAAAATGTATTACAATTATCAAATTTTGAGTATAAATATTATCAGTTTAGTAACGCTCGGTGCCCTATTCGCCTGGTATATCGCGTATAGCGAAGATAACCGATAGGCAACCGAATCACCTCTACATAGGTACAAATCAGAGCGTTCCCCGGAAAATAGTTTTGAGGCTGTTAGCCGCGCTTGTGGTGCGGAAGGAAAATTTGATACCATCGTTAAAATAATGAAATTAAAATAATGCAC
>JABXWE010033672.1:0-11455 GCA_014611495.1 Limonius californicus
ACAAACGAGCAATTTTTAGTGTTTATTAACGATCACAGAGGGCAGAGAAGAATATGTTTACCACGTGTTTACCCCGCCTGCCGACACTCCACGCACTTTTTCTTATCTCGCTCGCGTTCTGTTTTGCTGAAGCTTGTTTGCTTTGTCGTGCGTTCATGTAAAATAAATAAATAGAAGCGCTACGAACTTATGCATTAACGTAATATTATAAAATCTTGTTAGAATTCTACTTTATCGACAGTAACATAACTATTTCGACAGTTTCCTCACAGATGTCAACGTAATTTGCAAATTTTGCGCATGCTCACAGATAGAATTTTGTACAAAATTCTGTGTCGTGTCACACAGCAAAATTTTGTACATAATTCTGTAGATTTATGTCCTAAAACCTACAGAATTTTGTACAAAGTCGGCGTCGCATCGATGCGCAAACGAGCAGTTTTTAGTGTTTGTTAACAATCACAGAGGGCAGAGAAGAATATGTTTACGTGTTTACCCCGTCTGCCGACACTCCATGCACCTTTTCTTATCTTGCTCGCATTCTTTATTGCTGCAGCTTGTTTGCTTTGTCGTGCGTTCATGTAAAATTAATAAATAAAAGCACTACGAACTTATGCATTAATATAATATTATAAAATCTTGTTAGAATTCTACTTTATCGACAGTTAAATGATTATTTTCACAGTTTCTTCGCAGATGTCAACATAATTTGCATCTATTTGCGCATCCTCACAGATAGAATTTTGTACAAAATTCTGTGTCGTGTCACACAGCAAAATTTTGTACATAATTCTGTAGATTTATGTCCTAAAACCTACAGAATTTTGTACAAAGTCGGCGTCGCATCGATGCGCAAACGAGCAGTTTTTAGTGTTTGTTAACAATCACAGAGGGCAGAGAAGAATATGTTTACGTGTTTACCCCGTCTGCCGACACTCCATGCACCTTTTCTTATCTTGCTCGCATTCTTTATTGCTGCAGCTTGTTTGCTTTGTCGTGCGTTCATGTAAAATTAATAAATAAAAGCACTACGAACTTATGCATTAATATAATATTATAAAATCTTGTTAGAATTCTACTTTATCGACAGTTAAATGATTATTTTCACAGTTTCTTCGCAGATGTCAACATAATTTGCATCTATTTGCGCATCCTCACAGATAGAATTTTGTACAAAATTCTGTGTCGTGTCACACAGCAAAATTTTGTACATAATTCTGTAGATTTATGTCCTAAAACCTACAGAATTTTGTACAAAGTCGGCGTCGCATCGATGCGCAAACGAGCAGTTTTTAGTGTTTGTTAACAATCACAGAGGGCAGAGAAGAATATGTTTACGTGTTTACCCCGTCTGCCGACACTCCATGCACCTTTTCTTATCTTGCTCGCATTCTTTATTGCTGCAGCTTGTTTGCTTTGTCGTGCGTTCATGTAAAATTAATAAATAAAAGCACTACGAACGTATGCATTAATATAATATTATAAAATCTTGTTAGAATTCTACTTTATCGACAGTTAAATGATTATTTTCACAGTTTCTTCGCAGATGTCAACATAATTTGCATCTATTTGCGCATGCTCACAGATAGAATTTTGTACAAAATTCTGTGTCGTGTCACACAGCAAAATTTTGTACATAATTCTGTAGATTCATGTCCTAAAACCTACAGAATTGCGTACAAAGTCGGCGTCGCATCGATGCACAAACGAGCAATTTGTAGTGTTTATCAACGATCACAGAGGGCAGAGAAGAATATGTTTACCACGTGTTTACCCCGCCATGCCGACACTCCACGCACTTTTTCTTATCTGGCTCGCGTTCTTTATTGCTGCAGTTTATTTGCTTTGTCGTGCGTTCGTGTAAAATAAATAAATAAAAGTGCTACGAACTTATGCATTAACATAATATTATAAAATCTTGTTAGAATTCTACTTTATCGACAGTCACATAACTATTTTATTTCCTCACAGATGTCATCGTAATTTACACCTATTTGCGCATGCTCACAGATAGAATTTTGTACAAAATTCTGTGTCGTGCCACAGAGCAAAATTTTGTACATAATTCTATAGATTTATGTTGTAAAACCTACAGAATTTCGTACAAAGTCGGCGTCGCATCGATGCACAAACGAGCAATTTTTAGTGTTTATTAACAATCACAGAGGGCAGAGAAGAATGTGTTTACCACGTGCTTTCCCCGCAATGCCGACACTCCATGCACTTTTTCTTGTAATTTGCACCTATTTGCGCATGCTCACAGATAAAATTTTGTACATAATTCTGTAGATGTATGTTCTAAAACCTACAGAATTTCGTACAAAGTCGGCGTCGCATCGCTGCACAAACGAGCAATTTTTAGTGTTTATTAACGATCACAGAGGGCAGAGAAGAATATGTTTACCACGTGTTTACCCCGCCTGCCGACACTCCACGCACTTTTTCTTATCTCGCTCGCGTTCTGTTTTGCTGAAGCTTGTTTGCTTTGTCGTGCGTTCATGTAAAATAAATAAATAAAAGCGCTACGAACTTATGCATTACCGTAATATTATAAAATCTTGTTAGAATTCTACTTTATCGACAGTAACGTAACTATTTCGACAGTTTCCCCACAGATGTCAACGTAATTTGCAACTTTTGCGCATGCTCACAAATAGATTTTTGTACAAAATTCTGTGTCGTGTCACACAGCAAAATTTGGTATATAATTCCGTAGATGTATGTTCTAAAACCTACAGAATTTCGTACAAAGTTGGCGTCATATCGATGCACAAACGAGCAATTTTTAGTGTTTATTAACAATCACAGAGGGCAGAGAAGAATGTGTTTACCACGTGCTTTCCCCGCCATGCCGACACTCCACGCACTTTTTCTTATCTCGCTCGCGTTCTTTATTGCTGCAGCTTGTTTGCTTGGTCGTGCGTTCATGTAAAATAAATAAATAAATCAAAGGGCTACGAACTTATGCATTAACCTAATATTATAAAATCTTGTTAGAATTCTACTTTATCGACAGTCAAATGATTATTTTGGCAGTTTTCTCACAGATGTCAACGTAATTTGCACCTCTTTGCGCATGCTCAAAAACAGCATTTTGTACAAAATTCTGTGCCTTCATACAGGCGTTACAGTCACTCTCTTCAGCGGACAAATTTCCTGGCACCAACATTTTTCCTATTATTTCCACACATATTAATTCAAAAATCTGGTTTAAGTGGAAGCGTAGCTCTAATAAACGGACCAATAGAAGTAAAGCGTTTGAGCATTCGGAGGTTCCCCTTTTTATATGACCACTTCATTTTGGTTGTGTAGTTAACCCCAATTTTACTGCAGTCATTGTGAACAAACGAATTCGTAAATAAAAATGGCACCAGAAAATAGAATTTTAGTTTAAAAGAAAAAATGGAAGTGTTAAATGTTTTGGATAAAGCAAAACTATCAGTTCGTGGTATAGCAAAAAGGTGAGTTAGCTCATTCTGCCACGAAAAATATGATTAACATGAATTGTAATTACAGGTTCAATCTACCAAAAGAGCAAGCTGTGGAAATACCGAAAAATGATGAAGATATTCGATCAATGTAAATCAAAAGAAGACTTTTTTGCAAACTGATGGTTTCAATATAGACAAAATGTGTTTGTATGGTTTGTGAGAGTGAAGTCATAATCATAACACTCCTATGTCAGGAAAATTAGTAAAGGCAAACGGTAAGGAAATGGCGAAACATTTGTGTTATAATAGTTTCATCAGTGCGTCTGATGAAGATGTGAATCAGTTCATGGAAAATCTTCCTTCTATGTCGCGTGGTTACCAACCGGAGGAAGTGTATCATACAGATGAAAGTGGACTTTTCTTCCCTGCACTTCCTAATAAAACTTTAACCTTTAAGATGAAAAATGTATGTGTAGAAAAATGTCCAAAGAGAGATTTACGATTTTATTTTGAGATGAATTGTTAGTGATCGGAAGAGCGGACCGCTCTTTTGATCACGTCCTCGAGTATTAAAAATTGAAATTGGTGACTTACCAGCAACTTGGAAATCAAACAAAAAAGCCTGGAAGGCACGAGAAATTGTGGCTGAATGGTTGACACGATTAGAAAAATGGGCTTCAGAAGAGGAAAATTGTTTTATTTTTAGACAATGCTGGATCCCATCCTCGAGAATTATGTAAACCTTAAAACAGTAAAAACATTTCTACCGTCCCATACAACTTGGACCAAGAAATCGTAAAAAACTTCAAATTTTATTATCGCGATCTAGTTTTGAAATTTGTTTTATCCAAAATGGAAGCTTTAAAATTGCACCAGAGCTTTTAAAAAGCGTGTGTTGGAGGCATTAAGCTTCATAAAAGCTTCCTGGAGTAACTGTCACAACCACACGGAATTGTTTCAGTAAAGCTAAAGAAAAGTGACTGCACTTCAACCGAATTTGATCCTGAAGATGATCTATTATTGTTAGGACTCTCCGATTTGTTGAAAAGTATCAAAGAGTTAGACCAACAGATGATCAAAATCTAGAAGAGTTGATACATAGATACAACTTTAGTATGTCAGCGCGCTCTTGGACCAAGAAATCGTAAAGCACTTCAAATTTTATTATCAAAATCTAGTTTTGAATATTATTTTATAAAAAATGTAAGGCGTTAAAACTGCACCACAACTTTCTTTAGCACACTCCGAATTGCTGAAAAGTGTCAAAGAGTTAGGACCAACAGATGATCAAAATCTAAAAGAGTTTAAACATGAACAGAAATATTCAAACAAAAGACGAAAACGTTGACATTCAAAGCCTGAACACTGGAAGTTGGAATTAAAAATAACGGCGAGGAAGATAATAAAAGTGAATCAGAAGATGAAATAAAGGAGATCATCGCAGATTCTGATTTAATAAAGTCTTATAATGAAACTTTAAAACTTGTTAGCAGTTTGAAACAATTCGCAAGAGATGTCTTCACGGCATTTCAATTTGTTGTAGTAAAATAGAAGATATAGTGAAATGGAGGAGCAGAAGAAGAAAGCAATGGAGGGAACATATTCAGAGAATGGCGGAAGATAGAATCGCCAGATGACGTATAAACAATATACCACATGGAAATAGACCGAGAGGAAGATCCCCAAAAAGGTGGAAAGGAAGTTGGACATCTGAATCACAAGAACAGGCTTTAAAATCGAAATAAAACAGGTGAAATAAGAAGAAGAAGATAAACAATCTGGAGAGCCATTTCCAACACTATTTCATGCAGCAAGAAAAGCAAGTATACGACGGTCGAGAATTTTAAAATTTTGTTCAATTTACTATGGACTGCTTTTTGTTTAATGAGTTACATACCTATTTCATTCATTGCGTTATTCACATTTTTTATTCAATTATTGCCTAGAGTACATATACATATGTGCTCTAAATATACAAAAAGTAATAAAATTAAATTAACATTGTTATATACAGGGTGACCCATGAGGTGAAGTCACTACTTCACCTACGTGTAGGAGAGGTGAAAAGACGTCGAAACTGAAGAGTGGTCATTTTCTCTAAATCGACTAATAAAGAAGTTATGGCCCGTTTTAGTTAAATACTGAAGTATCCGAAACAATAAACGATATTATGTGGTATTTGATACAAACTGTCCACGTTACTATGGAAATGATATTATTTACTTGTATGAAAAACAGTAAAGCACCTTAAAGTTGATTACTCTGCTTGCGCTTATTAACAGTGTCGATAATGTTTACTTTTACAACTCAGTAGAAGCTGCTCGAGAATATGGGTTGAGATTTCCAAATCGGCGACTACCAGACCGAACAGTTTTCCAAAGAGTGCACAACCATCTACGTGAACACGGAACTTTCCCGACATCGTCGGCTGCGGGTCCAATACAGCAAGTACTAGACAATGAGGACAACATACTGCGAGAAATTGAAAATAATCCCAGCACCTCTGTTCGTCGTGTATTTGCACAAGTTAAAGTACTACGAATACGAGTTTGGAGAACATTAAAACATCATGGTTTATATCCATTTCATATCCAGCCTGTTCAGCCCTCTTACCTACAGATTTTGCTAGTCGTATGAAATTTTGCCGCTGGATCATTCAAAACCGAAACCTACGTAATCGTTTTCAGTGAATATCTGGTGTGGAATTATTCATAACATACTCATTGGTCCATTCGTTTTTGAGAACCACTTAATCGCCGACAGATATTTAAATTTTCTAGAAGATCATTTGGGAGGATTGCTAGATGATGTTTCTCTGGTGATTAGACATGGTATGTTGTACTGGCACGCTGGTGCTCCTGCGCACTTTACGTTATGTGTAAGACAATTTTTGAATAAACGATTTGACGGACGTGTAATTGATAGAGGAGAACAGCACCCCTCCCCAAAGATCTCCGGACTTAACTTGTTTAGATTATTATTTGTGGGGCCATATGAAAGATATGGCATACCAATCACCATCAGAGACTGTTGAAGATCTTAGAGGACTCATTTTTGAGACACCAATTCGGAATAACAATGACATGTTACGTAGGGCAACCAGATCTTTCAGAATGTGTCTCGAGAGCAACGGCGGCCATTTTGAACAATCTTTAGAGTGAATGTAAACTAAAATGAAAATAAATATTGGTTTTTCCGAAATTGTAATTATTTGATAAGTAATAATTTAACGCACTGTATTTTGAAAACGGTTTACTTTAGGGCATAACTTTATTAGAATTTTTAATTATATTTTGTCTAAATATTACGTACATGAAGTAGTGACCTCACGTCGTGGAACACCCTGTCTACCTGATTAAACTAAAGTTTGTGTTTTTATACATTTTTAAACAATTAACGATTTTTGAGTAACGGGATAATAAACTCCATAATTTCAATAATTTCTGAAAAGCCACGAAAAAAAATCGAAGCCTTTCACATGTTTATTGCATCATGTAGTTTAATTAAAACATTGCGAGTCGTTTACAGAAAGATACTTTTGAAAATTCAACAAATGTATGAAATTCATTATTACAGCTAGTTTATCCTCAAGAATTTTTGTCTGCGTCTGCATCTACATCACGATTGTATTGGTAAAGGGTTACTAAATAACTTAATTTCAAAATCAATTTTATTTCCCTGAATAATTTCCCACAGTTTTAAACCAACAAAATATATAATTTTCTAAATTACATGAAAATCTGTAACTATGATACCTAATAATGAAATTATTGTAGAAACAAGAATCACAGAAACGGGGTCCGATCTTTTTCGCGAGCAAATACTAGACCATGTACTAATGGTTGCTTATAAAAAATAATCCAAGAAGCGCTTCATAATTCCGCGTCACTCCTTAAAAGCCTCAAATGGATTGCCATATTCATAGTAAACTTACCTCGTGTCCAATTTTAGCCATAAGCTCATCCACTCGCTTAGGTGGTCCATCAATTTCTCCATCGCTTGGGAAGCGTTGAGGGCGCAAGAGGGGTTGAGATTCTTCAGGTGGATATCCGCCATATTTGTTTGAAGTAGTGCTGTGCGTCGTGTGTTTATACATAATGTTGACATTATTCGGGTCATAGGGTTCGTTCGGTCGTCTGGATTGTGGGGAGATGGGTCGCCCGGGATAGCGATTCGGGTCATAATTTTCAGTGGTGTTGGTTTCAGTTTTGTTGATATAAACTGTGGTATTGGGAGGAGTTTGTCTGCGAGGTGGTGATCCAACATTGTTTGTGGTGTGTGTGTCGGTTTTGTAAATTACAGTTGTGGAGCCCGGCTCTTGTGGGGGATATCCATTAGGATAAGGTCCAGATGACTTATTAACGATGTTGTTATGTGTTTCTTTGAGGATGTAAGTTTCGTTCCTTGGAGGTTCCCGGCTTGCTGGGGTAACGGGACGACCATGAGGGTGATCAGGATAGCCCTCGTTTACGTTCTTAGTGGTGGTGGTTTCATTGTAGATGTAAGTTTGTTTGCTTGGTGGTGGAGCTTCGGGATAGACCTGGTAGCCAGGTTGGTAGTTACGAGTTGTCGTGGTCTCTTTTATTATGGTTGTTTCGGCGCCAGGAGGAGGAGTAGGTCTCTGGTATGGAGGGGCACTTTGGTTCAGCGTGGTTGTTTCCTTGTACAGGTTGGCTGCTTTCAAAGTCCGATGTTCAGTAGGTGCTGGATAAGTTACTGTATTTGTCACATCATTGTTTTCCACTTTGCTGTATATGAAACTCTTGCTGGGGGTGGTTTGGGATTGATTCGGGGAGTAGACATACTTTTCAGAGTCAGGAGAAAGACCAAGGGGTTTGTGTCCCGATCCAGGAATTTCATAGGTGTAAGTTTTGATGGTAGTCGTCACCTTTGTGTTACCAGTGGGGAGAAGGTCAGGATCCAAATTTGCCAAAATTTCGGGATTTATATCAGGGGTTGTTGTTTCGACCACTTCCATGGGGTAGCTGTGAACATTGGTGACCTTCTTCTGCTTGGTCAGAGTGGATGTTTGGCTTTGGGATGGTGATGGGGAGTAGCGAATGGGCCTTGTTTCTCCATAAGTGCCTGATTGTAAAGAATATTATACGTATAAAATAAAAAATAAGCGGATAGAAAGAATAACAAAGACAAAAAATCAGTGCAGAACATTGTAAGAACTTTCTCTTATTGTTATATATGGAGGAATGAAATGGCTAAAAGGAAAATAGAATGATAGCGATTGGGAGAATATTATATTCATACCTTCATCGATGTATTGCATTTCTCGGGTTACAGAGCCTTCCCGATCGGATCTTTCCAAGGTCCGTGATCTCGGAGGAGTATCTCCATAATGAAGTTCGCGTTCTACAACCTTCTTGCCCATCATTACCCGACTTTTGCCCGTTTCTCTGTTAAAATATGTTTTGTTATAATTTTTTATATGTAATCTAGTGTGCATCTAGAAACATGAAGGACATCTTCCAAATTGCAGAGGATCTTCAAAAATTATTGTAGGGAACAAGGTGGATGAGAACATTAATCACGTTTTCCTGCTTGATTCATTCTATAACGTACTGAAACTATCATTCGTTTTTAGGTTCTATTGTTCTTTGCGTTTACATCTTTAGGAGTTAATGCATTTAAAGAATATCATACTATGGGGTACGTATACCATATCATGGACTACAGTTTCAAAACTTTTTAGCTGCTAGGACTTGTACGACTCCCAACCCAACTATCTCTCGAGTCCTGTAAATATTTACCAAGCCCTTCGGTGTCCTCTATCGCGGCTTTGAAACCTCGAAGGTAAACCTATAAACCTTGCATAAATATGAACCATTGGAAATACAAGCTTAAAATGCGTAGTTTATAGCTGCGTCCCTTCGGTGTTTACAAAGACATTCGCTGTCCTCTATCCTTCTTTTGAATAATCTAGAGTATTTGGAAACAACCAACAGGTTTATATGAAAGTTTTGAAACCAAGATGTTTTGTTGCACCTATTAGGTGTTTACAGAGCTATGGCCCACCATTTAGTGCGTTCGGCTGAAGGATCTGGATGCGATTCTAGGTCCAGGGTCATCGGATTTTACGCGGCCGTTTTCTTCGAAAGGAAGCGACAAACCGCGTAGTGCCAGGAGTACATTTTCTAGAGAAGATGTGCAAGACATTTCTCGCGATTCGGAGCCCCCGTTAAGCAGTAGGACCCCTGTATATTATTTTACAAGCACGCCTTAGGCATAGGAGAGAGGGTCACCATGCTCTCTCGAGAACCAAATAACTATAGAGAAGTGTCATCCAACTCTCTTCTGCTATAAACCTATAAACCTTACATAAATATGAGCCATCAACAGTTGGATAATGCAGCAATACTCGCAAATTTCAATAAACTTTCTTCTTAGTGTTTAATAACGGAGAAATTCGGAACATTCGGACGTGGGTTCGATACCAGGCCCGAGCGATGCCGATTTCTCTTGGGTATTAAATAGTTTAAGTTAGATTAGTTTAGCCAAGGTACAATAAGGTCTCAATGGCTTCAGTGCCTTAAGGGCATGAACAAAAAAATCGAGGTGTTCTCTAACCCCCTTTTGAATAATCCAGCTACAACCTATGACCACTGCACAACTATAGGTAATTACGAAGTTGCTAATGAAGCCCCCTGAATTGTTTACTAAGCCTCTAGGTGTTCCATCTTAAAAGTTTTTTGAATCCTTGTAAGTATCCATTAAACCCTCGGGTATCATCTAACTTATTTTTGAATAATCCTGTTATAAAGCCACTTAACTATGCATATAATTTGATAGTTTCGAGCCCCTCAAATCTTCACCAGATCCTCAAGCATTTACCGTTCCCTTACAACGGCCAGCAGATAAACTCTGCTGCAGATCAATTAACCTTGCACAAAATGAACCGCCGTAGAGAAGTGTCATCAAACACCTTTCTGCTGTAGACCTATAAACTTTACGTAAATATGGGCCATCGGCAATTGATAATGTGGCAATATTCGCAAATTTCAATTCCTCGAGTCTTTCTGAGGCACCGACGTGTTTACAAAGGTTCTAAATGTCCTCTAAACCCCTTCTAAATAATCCAGCTAGAAACCCATGACCACTGCATAACTATGGGTCATTTTTAGGTTGAGAATTATGCCATATGTGCAGCTTTCGAATCCCTTAGTCATTACCTACACCGCTGAAGTGTTTACAAAGCCTCTAGGTGTCCCTTTATTATCCTTTTATAAACGTATTATTATATCATATACATAGGCCATTTTTAAATGGTTAATGGGACCATATTAATAATTTATGTTATGGGTTTTAGGTACTTATAAAGCTTCCTAAGTGTCCTCTGACCCGCTTATAAACATTGCATAAACATGGTACATTTTTAAATGGCTAATGGTACCATATGCATAATTTATGTTATGGGGTTTCGCTGCTTATAGAACTATTTAAGTGTCCTCCAATACCCTTACAAACCTTCTACATTGAACATGAGAACATGATCTATTAACAATTTGCCATATCCCCTTCTGACATCGTCTTCTTACTAACAGGGTCAATATGTTTCACGCCTCAAGTGTTTAGTGAGTCCTTAGGTGCCGTCTAACTCCTTTTCAAATAATACTCCTACAGGTTCATTAAATTTGTATAACATATGGGCTACCGGGCCCATAATATTCGTCTTGACTCCTATTACTACCCTGCAATAACAAATATTTTACACCCGATTTAAACAATAGTTACAATTTTAAAAAGGCAGATTTTTTGGCACTATACGGTTATTTAAAAAATACAGATTGGAATGTTTTGAACACTTTCGCAGATGTTAATAAAGCTACGGATCATTATTATCAAATTTTGTATGAAATCATTAATCAGTGTGTACCTAGAGTTACTCATTCAGGTACAAATAAATATCCGATATGGTTTACGAAGGAAATTAAAAGTGATTTAAAGCAGAAGCGATATCATCACAAACACAGAAATAAATCCATTTTTCATTCGCAAGAATTTAAGAGACTAAG
>JABXWE010033703.1:0-17861 GCA_014611495.1 Limonius californicus
TATTCATTTTTGAGTAGTTTATTTGTCTATATACATGGATAACTTAGTCTAAGACCTAGGTAGCTACACATACCTTTATTAGATATTTTTTATATTATTCCGTCTATATTTGACAAAATAAAGCCACCTACATACTGCAGCTCTGTTTCTACCAAAGTGCAACGATTTGTGCCTAAGCAATATTCAAATACACAAATCTATCAGCAAACAAAATAAAAAAGGGTGAAGCTATGTACTGCAGTAATTACCATGTTTATCTTTTTCTTTAATTATTCTTTCCATATTCTCTGCCTTATCTTTGACTTTCCCAAAGAATTCTACATATAAAACATAATGTTATTTTTATATTCTTGTATGACAGCAAAATGATGATCAAAGAGCTGCTTAATTTCTTATAATTACAAGTATATTAGTTGTTAGTTACACACTTAATACAAATCAACGATTTGGTAAAACTACACCATAATTAACACGAAAATATTAAACCACAAATAATTTTTGTGTAATTTCAACAACTATTAACAAATTATTCTTACCAGCAATTTTCTTATGTGCATCTGGACTAGCACTATGAGTTAAAGCTGCAACTTTCAAATATTCCGACTGCGAAATCAAACCAGCTGCTTCCAAACTACCAGGTGACATAGTGGAATATTCTTCGCTCAATAGCTCAATTACCAAGGCTTCAATGTCGAAAAATAATATGTGGCTCTCCGGATCTACAAAATTCCAATAGTATTAAATTGTATACACAAACTAAATTGTATACACAAACTAAAAGAGAAAAATACCTTTCGGATTAGTTCTTAGTCCTTGCACAACCAGTGGTGAATTGTGACTGATCTTCATGTGGGGATCATCATTATTTGCATGCGCACCTAGCTGTTGCAACTGGTGAAGGCCTCTTTGAGTTGCGTGTCGTATTGCAGAAAGATTGCGATGTCGTAATCCTCTACAAAGTACAATAATAAGCTATCCAGATTAACAACATTTTGAAAAAATTCAGCTATTAAAGTCATTCCAAAATGCTATCCTAGTAAAATCCATTACAGCTGCTGGAAGACATACATACAACATTGTTTATAAAAATGTAGATGCTTTTATAATTTATTTGTTACTGCAGATTCAAATTAAATGTGAAATCTTTTTGTTGTGTAGTAGGCTGTGAGCCCCATAAAATGGTAAAATGTCAAAGATATCACAATTTCATTAATTTATATCATTAATCGCTAAAATGATCTATTAAAAGAAACACCTCCCAAAAATTTTTTCAGTAGATGTAGGAACAGCTGGAAAACATTTCCTAAATTATTGCTATCCACTGAAAACTGGAACATGATCCAAATTTGGTACCATTATTACAGATGGAACATGATATGTAAGATGTATGGAAACGAAAAGGACCTGCTTGTTGAAGCAGATTAACACAAGAGATATAAAAAAAGGCAGCTGTTCTAATTCGAAAGTTGTTTTTTTTTGAGTGGCTTTATAATAACTTATAAAAATAGCCTGGAGAAATTGATGAGGATTGCATAAATAGTATTCCAACAATTAAAAAAAAAATTAATAAAGGATCGAGTTATCTTTTAAAGTTCTACTTCTAAACAACAATGACAATAAAATAAAACAGATTGTCACAATTACCTTATTTTTCAAGTGATATTTAATGATTTAAAATCTTTTATTAAATGCAGTATAATACAAACTAACAGTAGCAGTACACAACGTCTTTTAATTTCAGTAAATTTAAAATTAAACTTAGTTTTCAAAGAATTAATATTTTGTTGTCATACTTCTGTTTGCATTACACTCCAATTTATTTAATCAAAACATCAATAAATTGCTTCACTGCCCGCTACAACAGAAAAATTTACCTAAAGGAACACATTCAGATGAAAATTAATAATAAAAATAAGCACCTACATGGTAGATATGATAACTTCACTTTGTATGTTCTCCAGCAACTATTTTTTTGTATCCTAAAGGGTTTTCCAATTAGCGCGTCAAAACTTTAATGTCAAAATCAAGATTGCTTTGGAATGTAAATATCAAATCAAGTCAAGTTAATATGGACAGATATACGATTCAGCAGTGCTTAGAAATTATTCGTATTTAATATCAAAACGCGTGTTCGGTTCGCCGGACACTTCGCGTTGCGAGGAATTTATGGTCAACATAATCGACCAATCAAACGATTTCTTTATCGTTTAGTTGAAAAGTTTGGACAAACTGGCTCAGGTGCAGATGAGTCAACATCTGTGCGTTATCGCAGTGCCCGCTCAGAAGTCAATATTGCTGCTGTAAGCCAAAGTGTATTATTATTATTTGTTTGGGGCTTTGCCCTTGGCATGCCTTTCGTCACTGCGACCCTTAATGGTTCTATTGTAACTTACAAGCCCTTGGCTTTGTTAGAGAAGTTGAAGGCTATTAAAAACCTGAGGATGTCTCTGAAATTTAAGTCTCTTATTTCGGTAGGTGTGCTAGTCTCTTTCCCGAGAATGTTGTATCAGCATCGACCGGCAGCATCACATCTGCATAGGATGTGTTCAGCCGTTTCTGCTGCCTCATTGCACAGGCGGCATATTTGGTCCTCAGCCTTACCAATCTTAAATAGATGGTATTTTAGTGGAGTGTGGCCTGTGAAAAGACCAGTGATGGTCTGCAGCTCCTTCTTACTGAGAGACAAAGCGTTCCTTGCTTTGTTTTGCGAAATAGTTATAAACTGTTTTGCCTGACGGTGTCCTGGTGTGTTTTCCCAGTACGAGGATTTCATTTATTACTCCCATAGGCTGACCTCGTGCTTAATGTGCCTTTTCTGTATTCCACAACAAGGTTCAGGTCCAGTGTATACCGTTATTGCACCTCTTTTTGCGAGTTCATCGGCTTTTTCATTGCCTGGTATGCCCTCATGCCCTGGAACCCACCATAGAGTTACGTGGTTTTTGCTGGCCAGTTGCTTCATGTTGCCTAGGCATTCCCAGACAAGCTTGGATTCACAGCTATAGGCTTTCAGAACCTTTATTGCTGCTTGGCTGTCTGTTAGAATATCGATTGTTGCACCTTTATAACCTTTCCTGAGGTTTATTCTAGAAGATGGTAGTTCTGGTTCCAAGGGCTTCATAGATGCGGCAGCCAGGGCCGTATACGCCCGCGCCAGTGCCTCCTTCCCCCATCTTTGACCCATCGGTCTAGCATTGGAGCGATCCTCTTTTAAATGGAGGCGCTCCTGTTGACCACCTTTTCTCGGTCCGGAATGTTGACTTTGAAGGGTTGGTCAAAATTGTATGTTATTTGCATAACGTCTGATACGGTATACGCCGTTCGCTATAAATGGGCGAGGTTTAGAATTTCTAAGTGGCCTATTAGGTCCCCTGATTTAAAATCGTCCTTGCGAGCGTCAGCGCATGTAGCATCGCCTCCTTTTGCACCTGTAAGTGTAGGGGCATTATACCTACCTAACATGGCTTCCATTGCTGCAGTTGGGCAGGTGCTCATGGCTCCTGTGATACTCAGACAGGCGAGACTTTGTATCTTCTCTAGTTGTGACTGAGTAGTAACTTGTGTTGTTTTTGGCCACCATACAAGCGATGCATAGGTGATCATGGGTCTTACAATTGTCACGTACGACCAGCAGATCAGCTGTGGCTTTAAACCCCAGTTTCTTCCAAGAAGCCTGCGGCATGTTTGAGTTGCTATTACTGCCTTCTTTTGGAGTTTTCTGAAGTGTGAGTTCCACGTTAACCTTTGGTCCAGTGTCACTCCACGGTATTTGACTTCATTACTGAAGTCAATGGTCGTTCCTTCTAGCGTGGGGGCTTTTAGATTTAGCTTCCTTCGCTTAGTAAAGGGAATAATGACCGTTTTCTTTGGATTTATGCTTAGGCTTTGACTTCGACACCATCTGTTAATAGTATCGAGAGCCATCTGCATGTGTTGTGAAACAGCTGTGTCAAATTTTCCACCTACTATGATTACTAGGTCATCCGCATACCCTTGTAATTCGAAGTCGTGTCGTCATAACACGTTGAGCAGGTCATCAACCACCACGGACCACAAAAGAGGTGACAATACCCCTCCTTGGGGGCAGCCTCTAGCTGCCGTTATGGTAGTCCATTTGGTAGTCGTAGGATCGAAGCCTTTCTTTTTGACAGCTCTTTCTATGGCTTCAAAGGAGGTGTTATCAAAGGCACCCTCAATCTCTATGAAGGCACATAGAGCTATTTCTTTCGCCACGTACATCTTTTCAAGTCTTTTAACGAGACTGCTTAGAGCCGTTATGGTGGATTTTGCCTTTTGATAGGCATGTTGGTTGGGGTGAAGTGGGCAATCTGGGAGGACCTCACTTCTCAGATACTGATCAAGTACCTTTTCCATGCCTTTTAGCAGGAATTAGGTTAGGCTTATCGGTCTATATGACTTGGGCTGGTTGTTTGATCGCCCTCCTCCCTTAGCTATAAAGATCACATTAACCTTTCTCCAAATTTTGGGTATATAGCTAAGGCAGAAACTGGCCTTATATATTTTGCAGATATTTGGGAGCAGGTCCTCTATACCTTTCTGTAGTAAGGCTGGAAAAATGCCATCTCTGCCCAGTGATTTATACGGTTTAAAGGCTAGGATTGCCCATTTGACTCTATTTGTCATAAATATCTTGTTGGCCAGACTTTTGACCCTTGGCCAAAGTGTAAGAGATGATTCAAACCTCTCTATTCCACGTCGTTCTCAAGAACTTGGCCTTTCTCAGACGACTACGTGAAGAATTTTGCATCAAGATCTTCATCTCAAGGCGTATAAAGTTCAAAGCACTCGAGAACTGAAGCCAAATGATCATTATTTGCGTCGAAATTTCGCGAACTGGGCTCTTGAGCAGTTGGAAGCCGATCCACATTTTGCAGAAATAATAATCTTTTCCGATGAAACCCATTTCTGCCTTAATCGTTTTGTAAACAAGCATAACTGTAGGATTTGGGCTGATGAAAATCCAGGCGTAGTCGGACCTTATTTTTTTGATGACGATGATGGAAACCGTGTTACTGTTAATGGTGAGCGGTACAGGAATATGCTAACGGAATATCTTTGGCCTGAACTGAGAAATGTTGACATAAACAATGTTTTTTTTCAACAAGATAGTGCGACGTATCACACGTCTCGTGAAACAATTAATTTATTGCAAGTTTCCTGGACGTGTTATTTCGAGGAATGCTAATGTCAACTGGCCGCCAATATCATGCGATATCACACCCTTGGACTTTTTTTCTTAAGCGGTTCATGTGAAATCTCTGGTTTACAAAAATAAGCCACGAACAATTCCCGACCTTAAACAGAACATTAAACGCACCATTCAAAACATACCACGCGATATGTGTGAAAGAGTAGTCGCAAATTGGCCCTCCAGAATGCATTCAGTCAGACAAAGTCAAGGAGGACATTTAAATGATATTATTTTTAAAACATAAAACATCGATTGTTCTTCATAATAAATAAAGATTAAAGGATTATCACATGTAGTTATTATAGTGTCTCATTTGAAAGTTCTGACACGCTAATTAGTAAACCTTTTACAATACACTCTATTTAAATAGTATTTACAGGGTATAACATGTTTACCTAAAGAAATGAACAGCAGGATTGGCAAGACCCATTTCTGATGATACGTTGTAACTAGACTCATTTTCATCACAGGCATATAATACTTCCTCTGCTGCAATACCTATATATTCCAAATTTATTAAAATAGAAAAAAATGTATAATTCCTGTAGTCAACTCTTGACTCATCTCCAGGGTGTCCCAGAATTACCACTGAAGCTTCTGGTAGCCGTGTTCTACGCTTTCTGAACAAAAAACCTAAGAACAAAATTTGTCTCAGAGGCTTAGTTTTCACTCACGAAGCAAAAAAAGAATAATAAACTTGGCAACACTGTTGCAATTACTTTAACAGAATGAAATAAACAATGTAGACTATCTGTTACTAATAATGATTATGCAAAAGGCACATAACAGAATGTAATTTAGAATTATGAGCTCCCTTAGGATGCTTCTTCGAAACAATTTTTAAGTAAATAGTGTAATTTAATGTTAAAAAAAGCTTAATCAAATTAATATTTTATTTATTAATAAACTACATCTGCTCAAAATGCGCTCCATCAGCTTCAATGCATTTGGTAGCTCGCACATCAATCGTCTGCTTTACACTCTCTAGCATTCGCTCATCAACAGTTGCTGCTGCTTGATGTTTTCTGTTAATTAATTCTTCCTCATTCTCAACAGGCGTTAAATACACCAGATTTTTTAAATGTCCCCATAGGAAGAAATCCAATTATTCCTGCCCACAGGTTCACAGAAAAACAAATTTGATAGTTTTGCACTTTCAAAGCTTGGGGATTTGCATGTACCCATACATGTTCGTTATAAGTATTGAAAATACCATTTCTTGTGAATGTTGCTTCTTCCATCTACAAGAGCTTATCCAGGAATCTTGAATTCGCTCTGTTGGTTTCCAAAAGCCACTCACAAAAATTCCTCCTAGGTTCGTGGTCGGTATCCAACAAATGCTGCACCCTTGTTTTATGAAATGGATGTAGCCCAGCCCATCATCTTTTAAAATTCTTTGCACGGAAAACTTGGATATTTCAAAATTTCTGGCAATCGAATAAACACTTATACCCGGATGCTGACTTACAAGCTCCAAGACGTTTTCTTCCAAATTAGGATTTCTAACCCTTCGCGGCCGACCTGCATTAGAATGACTTGGAAGAATATTTTCAGTCTCCCTAATTCGTTGCATTGAAGCCCATATTACAGTATGGTATGGATGTCTCCGATCAGGAAAACGGTCGGCACAGACCCTTGAAGCTTCGTTGTAATTACCATCGCATTCGCCAAGAACCAAAATTATGTCTGCATATTCACTTGTAGTATAATCCATAGTAACGTAAAGCAAATTAAAGAATCCAAACACAAAATAGCTTAAGTAGACAAAATAATAACTGTCACTGCCACAAAATTTGGAAATTCGAAATAAAAACATTTTTCAAAATCACGATACCCGCTTAACTTGCTTAAATTAACATGGTTGTCAGCTTCAGTTTCTTGAATGTTTCTTGCTTCTATCAGTTCTTTCAACAAATTGATTATTGCTTTAAATCCTGATTTGATGGTGATTTTAGGTTGTAATAGACTTATTTATTGATAAATTAATTATCTTATTTAAATATTTGTGGCTATAAACTAAATAGGTGTACGATGTTAAAGGTGGTACCTTTAACAGGTCGGTCTGAGAAAACTAAGCCTCGGAGACAAATTTCGTTCTCAGGTTCTTAGTGGAGAACACGGCTACCAGAAACTTTAGTGGTAATTCTGGGACACCCTGTATAATCTTTTGATTATTTTGCTATATTACCTTGTAAAACACGATCCAAGTGGCCAGTTTCCATTTGCCACACATAAACTGTCCCATCTGAACAACCAATGATCATAAAATCATCCAAAGGTCTCCACTTGATTGTGGTAACAGGAAAGAGATGTCTAGAAGCCAAACAAACACACTTTCGTTCCGTCAAACTTAATAAGGTCACTGAATGATCCGATGCTACAGAGCATATGCATTTTTGTATTCTCGTCTATAAAGATCATTTATTCAGATTTAGAACTTATTTGTTGTTGTATAACTTACACTACAGGCATTCGGAGGCACAAGGAGTTGAGTAATTTCACCTGCATGAACACAAAACCGATGTAGCAGTGTTCCAGCATACAAATCCCACAAACAAACCGCAAAATCAACACCCCCAGAGACTAAATGGTTTTTGTCATATCTTGTATGTTCTCGGTGTGGATATAATAAACAATTTACTCGTCCTCCATGTCCTGTCAGTACTTGGTGTGGTGGCCATCCTAAAATATTTCTCCTGAATATAAAATTACATCACAAAATCGTATACCTACCATCATACTGCTGATGATTTCCATGTAACAACTGTAACATGACTGTTTGAGTAGCAGGGACAATAATAATAGTGCCATCTTCTCTTCCCACAACTAATCTACTCTGAAGTGGTAGGTATATGCTTGCAGTTAACTTAATACCTGCACGTAACAAAATAAACATTTATATACTGTTTCATAAGTATGAAATTCAATCAAAACTCTTCACTTACATTGGTTTTCTTGTTTTTCCAACTGGTCTAATATACCAACAGGATTCGGTTTCATGCTAGCCCATGCCTCTGAAAGACTTGTGGTAAATGAAGCGGTCATTTGAAGTGGTTGTGGTGGTTTCTTTTGTTGAATATCGCCTAATTCGGCTGATGAGATTTCTGGAATATTCCAGACCAACACATAACCTTCTGAATCACCACGCAATAGATATCTGAACGATTTATTCTGCCTTTGAGTTGTTACAAATCTCATTGCTGGTGGACAGGAAAGTGGCTAAAAACATTTTTTTAAATATCATTAGAAAAGGTTTGCCTTCTCCTTCAGGAAGGCACTATAAACACATTTAGTTTCAGGTTTGTATTAGTTAATAATACCTTGTTATCAGGCTGACTCAAGATACAATACAAAAATGGACTGTCAGTCTCTATTGTAGCACTATGGAAGTCTTTGTTATCAGGTATGCTGCTGTAAAAATATAATTTTCACCATAAATATGTCAAATGATTTACTATCAGTTTCGTAGAGCAAGTTTTAAATATTGTTCTTCATCTAAATGGAACGCTGCATTATACAAATTAGTCTATGAATCTATCAGCTTGAGCAACAACAAATAACAACCCAGGCAAAAATCCTATATTTAAAACCGTAACTATATCCATTTTAATTAACAAAAAATACATTTTCTTACAGTTCTAATTTTGCAAGATAATTTTAGATTCATAGCAGCTTATCAGTACAAATTACTGCCGACTGTTAGATTTAGAAAAAATTCAAAATTTGCTCTACCTTATAACACAGAAAAACCACAAACATTTGCAGAATTGAAGATCATAACATTTTGTGGTCATTCTAATGTTTCCACACGCAAGAAATGGAGAAGGCATACACAGAGCAAATACTAGTTGTTATAGTTTGTACAAAGTCGTCTTTAAAAGTTGGTTTTAATGTACATAAAATGAAAAAAAAACACCATGCTTAAAATACAAAAGAGGTAAAATAAGCTGAAACCATACATAAATGTGCAGAGAAAGTATCTTACATTTATTTATTTTTATCAGTAAATGAGATCCTAAATTTTAATGACATTAAAACCTGCAATTATACTGTCAATGGATATTAGAACATGCTGCATTTGTGCTTCATCAAGAGTTAGTAAATACCAATCACACGCTAAATTGAAAACATTTGCAGATTTCAATATAATAACTTTTATGTGTTTTTCAGTTTTTCATGACGTACACTACTTTGTTAACTATCAAAAGTGAAAATATAGAAATACTGTTCATCGTCACAACTTCAAAACAAACAATTTTTTTTTAAATATTAATTTTACTCTGTCTGTTAAAGTTTAGCAAAACATAAACACTAAGAAATTATTTATGTATTTGTTTTCTCACAAATCCATTTTAAATTTTGCAGTAAAACGAATGTAAGATACTTGAAAAATAATGTGAAAGAGCATTTCTGTTGTATGTGAGTAAATTATCATCATAAAAACATCAATAAAAAACAAACTAACCTCAAATTTGGTTTATATATACAAAAAATACGCGTTTTAAAAATAGTTGGAGATACATACAATCATTTGAACGTATATTCAAATAAACTCAAATACAACAAAAAAAGTCCTTTTTCAATGTTTTTTCGGTAATTAGAAAATTAGGTTTAACAATAAAGAGTCAATAATTAATTTTATAAACTTTTTAGAACAAAAAAAAATAGTGTGAATACAAATATCCTAAAAATCCACAACAAAGTGGCAATCATAGCAAAAAATGCTCAAGCCAAGGTGCGTATATCGTTCAACCTATACCTTGTATAATTGAATACATTGAAAAAGGATTAGAAAAGAAGGCACAAGCAAAGTAAACATAACCCAAACACATAAAAGGTGTGATGATCTGACCTATTAATGTTCTTGCCACGAAGTTTGCTATGGTCCATGGAGAAAACAAAAGATACCATTAGTATTAATACTGGCAGATGAGTCTTATGAAGGTGCTTAATAAAAGAAATAAATAAAACCCAAAGTGCAGAAACATGAGACATGTTTAGTGTTATACTACTAAAAATAAAAATTTATAATTGTAGTACATACAATGGAAAAACCGTAAACCAAAGATATTCAACATTTATATTACCTCAACACATGAGCATTCAACACTAAGTGAAATACAGATAAACTTTGCATCAAACTCATTAAACAATTAGCAATTTTAAATTAAAACAGGACCTCTCATTCTACTTATGGTGACCACATTTCAATAGTGATGTCAACAGGTACACTAATGAGACCAACACTACTACAATCGTCAAACAATCTTTGTTAATACACAAATATTAGTAATGAATGATTAAAATAGTAATTAAAATTTTTCCAATAATATTCAGTACCGACACTGGTACCAGTATAACAAGGATAACAAAAAAAAAATGTTAACAAGTAAATACAATTCATCTTTTAACACATTTTTCTTATTTATTTCATATTATTAGTTTTTTTTACTCTTAAAGTTACCTTGAATTTACTGAAAAACAATCTCATTTACTGTTTAGTTTCGAAAATGTAAGTTGCAGCTTAAACTGTTTTACTAAACTACTAAGCCAACTACAGTTTTATCAACCAAATATTACTATAGTTTTTTTAATAGCACAATTGGATTAATTTTAAACAAAAGGCAAACAATGCTTTAATTATATCAAATTGAAATTCAAATTCAATAATTTAAAATGTGTTAAACCTTTAGATCAAACTTACTAAAGCAGCCAAAATACTAAGCTGAACGACTTTTTATTGTTTAACCAATTTTAGTTTATGTTTTCGATTCATACTAACAGCTAGAGCATTATTGAACCCAAGGTAACAGGAATTATTTAAAAAGACCAAACGATTTAAAAAATAAATAAATTTTCTTACTTGGCTGGTAACTTGTACAAATAACCTTTTCCTGCATCAGACCATACTATAATACGATCTGCAGCTAAAAAGTCCCCAGACATCCATCGTTCACCTCTAGGTGCAAGGTAGGAACACAAAACACTGAAATCACCTGCAAAAACAAAGTTGTAGACAATCCTGCAATACACAAAATTCTCACTATTTATTTACCTGCATCATATATTTGCCAATATTTACTACAAACTATAAGAACTGTTCGCTGGTTATATGCGCAACACTGCATGCATACGGCATTGAGACAACGAGTTTGTTTGCTCTCATTTTCGTATATGGGTTCTGAATGTTTATTCTCATGTCCTAATAAAGTCCAAACTTTCACCATTCCAGTCGTTGTTAGAGCTAAGACAACATCATCTTTACGTTTTGCTGGCCGTAATACCTGCCAATATAATTGTCAGTTAAATAAAAATATTACTAATTATACTGGAAAACCAAATCCCAAACACAGGTAATACTTACATGAAGAGCACTTATCCAATCGGGATTAACTTTTGAAGACAATGTAAATAATATTTCTAAACTAAATGGATCCATAATTAGCACTTCTGGGTAATAACCATTGCAGAAAAGTCTAACATCTTCGCAGTTACACATATGGTAAGCCTACAACACAAAAATATTTTTTTGTATTTATCCTACTCTAAGGAGAATCAAGTACAACGATCATATATTCTCATCTAAAATAGCGTAATTGATGCACACCCGGTTCAGTACCTGGAAATCGTACCTTACGCAGCTTTGGTAGACTAGTTTCACACAGAGTAGCTTTAACCACTACTCTACAATCAGCTTCAAAACAAATGTTCTATTTGATAGAATACATATAAGAGTGATAATCAACCGTATCAGTAATTTGTTGGTTAAACCACAGTTTAAGTGTTTACGTAGCCGCACCGATGCTAATCCTGTCCACATAGAATATAACTTATAAACACTAAAAACGTACCCAAAACCACAGAAAGTACAAAAACAAATACAAGACCCCAACAAATTAACAAAATTCGTGATTATTTAAACAAAGTAAATAATTATTATTCAAGCCTTGACAGAATTCTACATTATCCACAGACAGATGATTCCTAAATTTTTTTCATTTATACTTATTGCATATTCTGTTGAGAATAAGGGATCGATATTTTCAAAAATATCTAGAACTTTTTTTCTTAATTCTTGTACTATGTCACCTTATTTTTTAATGTATTGCCAGAGCAAATAGTCTAATAGGTTTAAATCTGCTAATTGTACTAATCACAAAATAGGTCAACTCATTTTTCAGGAGATCTTTCGTTTCATTAATCAACAAATAGAATTAAATGCAGGCATCCCATCCTACAGAAATTAAAATTTGCATGTTTCCTAGTCTATTGTTTAAAGTGTCACAGTACAATTTGCATAATATTAAATATACTGGCTTTCAATATAATTACAGCATGTGTTACATCAAGTATATTAAATCAATTTTATCAGATGAATTGCTTACTACCACAATAGTTATTATTGTACAATTTTGTCTATTATTGTATAATGCTACATTTAATCTTCCATAGTTTTATACCTTCTGATAATTTGTTTTGATTTCTTTTGCCTTATTACTGCATTAATTAAATTAGTTTTCAAAAACAACTCCACTAAGATACAAGATAGGGTATGAAATGAAGTTTCTATAGGTATAAATCCACAAACTTGCCTTTCTGCAGTGAAAATACTACAAACCCGAAATTGCTACTAAACAAAGGCGTTAGGAATTTACTAGCTGCTTATATTTTACTCTTACATTTTTTTTTTATTAGCCCGCATCATCCCATTGTTGGGCAAAAGTCTCCTCCACAAGGAGGGTTGTTGATCTACTCTCCCATAGTGATCAATCCTCGTGGGAGAGAGGCGCCGCGTTAACGCAACCTTAGGGTCACCCATCCAAGTACTGACCACGCTGCCTCAACTCTCCTGATCATACTTGAAAAGGCGACGAATGTGCGCGACCTGGGACCTTACTCCTACATATAGCTGTTAAATTTTATTTTATTTTGCTATTAAATTTAGATGTTTTTATTGATTTTCTAAAACTTCATTACAATAGTTGAATTAAATCCATAAGTCAAATGGTAGCAAATTTTGATCTACAAGAGCTGCCACAGTATAAAAAAATGTATAGGTACACAGCTTTCTTTAATTATTCTACAAAAATTAGCATTTTCACCGACAATCATATAATAATTTATACATTCAAGTGTCATTATAAAACAGACAAACACAAAATTTATACACCTTCTAGAAACATAATAATTTAAGTAGTACACCAAATTGAAAAGTTTTACTTTAATTCTGTATCACCAAAATCAAAACTAATCTAACACATACCTATTTACTATTTTAATTTATTCTTCTACATGTACATATAACTGTGCAGTGCCTGTTTTTTTAGAAAAAAAAAGGAGCCGGAACCCACATCTTGTTAATATTTTCATTAAAAGAAAATAATATTCAGATTTTAATTTAAATTAAATTTAAAGTACTTAGGCTACAAGAAGTTTACAGTAAATTTCAAAGTTTTGTGCAATTCAAAAACAGGTGCCGGAACGCTGTTCAAGCACACAAAAAAACACAATAACTATGTAATTCAACCAAAGAAATTTATTAAAATGAAGACAATTTCAGCTATTAATATTTTAGTAAGGTTCATGTTTAATAGATACCTTGGTCTCAAATCCGAAAAGATTTAGATAAGATATTCTTTGATTATGATAAATACATAATAGATTTTTTGTCGTATGTTCTTAGGTCTTCATAAAAGTAGCACAAGAATAAAAAATTCAGAATGCTTAAATATATTAAACATACCTAATATTTTATACATTCAAGGCAGTATCAGTTTAAAGTCCAAATTACATTTTTGAAAATTAGCATTTTAAAATTAATATAAGAATTCGTCACAAACAAATTTCTCACAAGCAAATAGTAAGACAATGGTTTAACGATGTGTAATATATTTTCTTTAATTATAGATTAAAAAGCACCTGTCCTCCTTTAGTGTGTAATTTATGACTAATGCCATCAGCGAAAATACATCATAATCAACACAAAATAATGGAATTTGTAACATTAAATGTGTAACAATGACTTTGGAACAAAACAATGAGTGTATTGAAGCTGTTAAAATTAGTAGCTGATTACTGAAAAGCCGTGAATTGCCAATACAATTTGCAGCCAATAATAACTTTACACAAGTGCATGCTAATAGAAGCCATTAAATATTTTCACTTCGGCAAATGTGCTTTATTAAACATCTACTTATTCTGGAAACAGATAACCACAATGTAAACATTTTACAACAGTAAAACTGCTATTAATCGAAATGGCTGAAATAAACAGCAAAATGAAAAGGAAACTAAGTTTATCTATAGTAACATCAATAGCACCAGTGATAATTATCTTAAAGTCATTAAGCAAACCCTGTGTATTTACATTATCCGTTCAGTCTACTACAAACACTTTCCTGCATGTTAATTGCTCAACTTAAAGTGCTTCCATTAATTTTTTTTGTGTCAACGCTTTTAAACCTAATTAAATTAAGTTTTACTAACCTTCGAGACACCTTTTCAAATTGCCAAATTATTTACTAAATGTTATCACTTCAAATGTGATAATATGCAACCTAATTGTTACAGCTTCACTTATTCAGGTTCACAAAAACAAGAGCTTTACTGAATTAAAACTACATAAAACTAAAAGGCAAATAAAAAAATTTTTAAAATATGGCTATGAACATTCCATACTAAACAGTAGAAAAATGCATATTCTTAACCCTAGATGTCTTGCTTTTTTTTATAATAAACCCTAAAAACGACAATAATCATCCAATACTATTATGCTATCGGTTCAATAAAAAAAGCCCCAGCTTTGTATTTACCATAAAATAATATACAGGGTGATTGATTTTTTTCTTCTACACTAAATATTTTCTTTCCAATGAAATATTCAAAAATATTTTTGTTATCTTAAATAGTTTTTATGTTCTAAACCATTCTGGGTTTTGTTGCAATAACTTAAAAGCTTACTCAATTCTAAGTGCAAGAGTATGTATATGTTCAAGGTTCAATAACAAAAACATTATTTAGATCAATAAACTCTGAAACTGTTATATGAAAACAAAAACAATATTGAGAAATACATAATATACAAGAAAAAAAATCAAACAATGCTACATCGACCACGACCAACCCCATTTTGTTGATATCTAGAAATTTTTAGAAATAGCAATTTGATATCGGCTATCCTAAAGTAACTGTTATTTTTAAAACACATTTGAGGAAGCATTTCAATCAGTTTAAAAAATAATATGATAAGATCTGCGGATCTTGGTGGCCAGTATGACACTTAAATAATCTCTTTGCTGTTCTAACCATACTTTTAAAACAAAAATAATAATCCCCATGTGCAGAATCTAGTGAATTTTTAACTTTTACAGAAAACGTAGGCTGTTCCATTAAAACTAAATATTTTTTAATTCGTTGCTTCTTTGTTTTTCCAGTAACAATTCTTTTCGCTGGAGGATTGGAAATAGCACGAAAAAATATTAAAATTAAGTCGATACTAAATGAAAAATAAACCATCCTATTTATTTAGTTTAAACTGAATAATAAACCTGCTATAAATTAATAGCCTTTTTATTGAACGAATACTATCAAAATAAAAGAATGTTAAGCTATTATCCAATTTCTACAAATAATAGTATAACATTGTGTTAGTATTACTTTTGTGCTTTATTAACTACCCTACCAATTAAACAAATAAAAACATGAAGATATATATAGAATAGTAATGACTGTGCTCAAGACTATCAAATAAGATAATTAAAACCCTCATCATAAAAATCAAAAGTGTGTTAATCAGTAAAAGCTAAGTAGTTATTTATATCGGTACCTACTCAAGTAGAGATTATATCATATCATTTGCAATTAACTGTTATTCTAAGGCAACAGCCATCCTAACAAAATAGTTTTGAATCGAAGTTTCAATTATAAACGAAGCAAAAAATTCGCGATGACCTTCATAAATCCTCAACCCATAACCAAAAATTTATGACCTAATTTCATTCATTACTGTATAACAAAACAGTTTAAAAAGAACTGATTAGTCGCAACTTTCAAAGTTACAATAGATTAAACCCGAAATGCGTATTAACAGAATCAACTTAATATCATTCCTAACACACAAAACTTGTTAATAGAATAAAAAACATGCGCTTAATATTTAAACCACTAAAATCTTCCATAAACTCACCTGCATATTGGTATGAACCTGCGGCAATTTAATAACTTCTCTACATTTTCCATCTACTAAATCCCAAGTGCACATCTCGCCTGCCTCTGAACTGGAAACAATGTAGTTGTTGTCTTGAATAATAGAAGCTTTGGATATACACAAGATTGGTGCAGTATGTCCCACTAACAAACATCGAGGAGTCATCTTTAAAGAATCCGGGTTGACTTGCCTAAAATGACTATTCAGATAAAAGTGGCAAATGTGTACAACCAAGTTACCATAAACATATCTGTCCATCATAGCAACCAGTAGCCAAGGTTTTTTGATCCTTCGATAAATAAATACACGATATGCAATGTGTCGGTGCATATTTTCCCCACAAAACAACGGGCACCACCAAGCTAGTCCCTGGCATTTTTAATATCTGAAACGTAATAAATCTTTACACAAGTTAAAATCATTATTTACCATCAGCTTTGGCAGTGTACACAAACCAAATGGAAGGAAAACAATAAGTTCAATTAATTTAAATTAGTGTCAATTAAATATTGAGCATACAGTTGTGTCATATGACCTATACAGGTTCAAGGAAAGCAAATTCAAGACATCTATCGTATATGTGAGAAATAACTGAATACACTAAAAATCATACAAAATTACGTAAAATTTGAGTTCTTCTGCTGAAGTGCCTGCATATTAAAAAATATCGCCAATAACCACACTTTTTGAAAGCACATAATAGGGCCACCATTCACTAATATAACACACTAATTACATGTATAGAACTACCTGTATCAGTTCAGTTTCCTATGCAGGACGGATTATAACGAGAATATTTTACTATTTTGAGATATAGATATGTGAATCGCCATTTTCGTACGACATCAGCTGTTAATGCACATCAAAATTCGGGCATTTTCGTTCTACTACTCTCTGACTAGTTCTACTGCCAACAAATGACACTTTGACGTAAACCAAAACCAAACTTGTTCTAATTGTCAATTATTCTAATAAAGTATAACCAACCGTTCGAATAAACATTTGCTCTACAGGATAGTTCAGAAGAAATGAGCGATTTTTAAAACATCTATGTTAATTTCAATCGATACATTTCTGCAATAATTCACAGCATTATGACAGGTGAATGAAGTATATTTAAAAAAATACATGAACAATGTATATTTAAAAAATATATACAGGGTGTCTCAGAAATAATGGGCCAGCGTTTAGTTATCGATTCTTTAGGTAAAAATAAACCGATTAAACCTAATATACCTTAGACAGAAAGTCCTTCCTTAAGAAGTAATAGGGCCTTAAAGTTCAATTCTTTATTTTTTCTTTTTATTGTAATTTCCACAAATCTAAAGATATTTTTTTCAAATTTGGTACACATACTTATCATTATGTAGTACACTGCGAGAATTATTTTCATTAACCAGACTTGACCGTAAGAGGCACTTAACCTACCACTGAAATCTTATA
>JABXWE010033714.1:0-14305 GCA_014611495.1 Limonius californicus
CTCTCCACTATAGTTTGAACGTATTTTACTCTCACTGCAAATCATGATTTTGATTTTCCCTATATTCCAGCCAATGTTTTAAAAATTTTGTATTTAATTATGGATCTACAAGTCATGCAGAGCTTTTTATCAATAATATTTTTTTTTGTATAATGTAAGATAAACTTTTTCTCCATTTGTATAAAACTTTTTGGGACACACTGTATATATATTTGAAACTTAATCCAAATCAGATTAGTCGTTACGTAGAAACATCATTCGTATGCACACGTACATAGATATGGACAGATATTGCATTAAAAACTATTTATTGAGTTCCTAAACGACCAAATCATATATTTTCTAAATACGCTAACTGACTTTTTCCACGAAATAGTTACTTTCCATGTATCATTTAAATATACACAGTCTATATAGTACTGATTAGCTCCGTATGCATTACTTTCATATTATTATCAACTGAACACAAAGATCTATTGTTCAGTACGTATGTTCGTTAATTTACTAAGTAAGTCAATTAGCTGATCTCTAATAAACCATCACCGCCAATCAATCAGTTAATTTGCTAATAGATTCAGGATATACAAGCCTTAAATCTGATTATAAGAGGTTTACACAAAAACACAATAATTATTAATAAGTGTATAAACAGACAAATTATTACTATATTTATGTATACGTATAGCAATATAAAATATTAAAATAAGCAGGAAATGTGTTTGTATTAATTATAGACCCAGTTTTTACCACCCAAGAATGACTAGCAGACTTGTTTATCAAAAGTCGGTAGTATTTATAGCATGTATCTGGAAATTATTCCATTTAAAATTTGATAGTAGGTTTTGCGTAGGAAATTGTAGATATTTGTGTGTTTATTTATATATTTTATATTTTGTTTTTTAGGCATCTTTAGAAACGTTCTTTGGATTAGGACTGATAGTTGGCCCAACAGTTGGAGGAGGTTTATATCAAGTAGGTGGTTACACAATGCCGTTTGCTATCATGGGTACAACTTTATTTTTATCAGCAATTCTCACCGCATTTGTACTCCCTGGACACAGTGAAAGAGGCACCGATAGAGATAAAGGCCGTAAGTGGAATTTTTGAACATACCAAACATTTTAGAAAGCAAAATTTATAGTTCTATATTTCCAATGTAAAAATATAGTGAAAGAAATTTAAATGTGGATCTATTCCAGCTTCAATCTTTAAAGCCTTAAAGATTCCTGGTGTGTTATTAGCTGCACTGAGTATTATCGTAACCAGTATGTCTATTGGTTTCTTACAAGCAACTCTGGAACCACATCTACGGCAGTTTTCCATGCCTCCATTAATTTTAGGGGTTATGTTTGTTATCAATGGAGGTGTATACGCAATTACAGCTCCCGGATTTGGTCATCTGTGTGATAAATATTGTCATCCTAAATTTATCACCATCATTGGAACAGTACTCGTAGCGGCTGGATTTTGCCTGATTGGACCCGCTCCCTTCCTTCCATTCAAAACGTAAGTTGATTAAATATTATACAAAGTATACATATGAATATTCTACAATTCATAGGCAATAACTTTAAGTAATGAAATATTAGTACCTACTGAGAACCCTGCACTTCTCAAAAGTTTTAAGAATGATTTCTCAAATACTATATCTGGTACGGTATCCTTCATTACAACAAAACAATTACAATATGGGAACAAATGAAACGGTCACCAAAATACGTATTTGTCATCAAATGGAAACCTCTAAAGTCTAAATAACAGAAATAATCCCAGAAAATATTGTTTGTCTCAGATTTAAACAATTGTCTTCAAACACTAGTCATCAGAGTTATGAGAATCTGTATGTAAAATAATCATAGAAGCACCTTCCTTACTATGCGGAATATTAGTTTTATCCAAAATAACGGATTTGTCGCCAAATAAATTACTATCAACACCTAGTAACAATCTGCGTAAGTGTTCTTCTGTCTTGTTATTTCCGGTAGAAGCGGTGTCCGTTTGAAAATATGGATTCAAACAATTGTTTCGACGAAGCAATCCCTTCGATAAGTTCAGCGTCAACATCCACGCAAACTGAAGTGCCTTTAATTAATTAAGAAGAAGACGACTCGGCGACCGAAGGAATCGTGTCACCGAAGAAGAAATGATCAGAAAATAAACTGTGGAAGTAAGGTTTCGAGGGCGTAAAAGATGCCGAAGAAGCCATTAAAGGTGAAAGTACCTAGTCTTTCTTACGTACTCACCAAGTAGAAAAAGGGACGAAGAAATACTATAGGTGTAACAAAGTTAAACGTAAGGAACCTCAGTGTGCAGCACAAATTTATACGCTTTTCGACGCAGCGTCAGATGCAGTTCTGATGTATCGTACAGAATCCGATCACGATCATGAACTAAAATTGCAGTCTAATTATGGGTTAAGCGATCATGTCAAGGAAGAAGTAAATAAACTGTTCGACTTACATCTGAAACCAAGAGCTATAATAAGTAATTTAGCCAAAATTAAAAGAATTACCATGCCCAAAATGTCACCACTAAAAAGTTGTAAATATGGACTATCAACTGTTAGTCTCAGTGAGCTAGAAGCTTGGTTGCTTTGCCACTCAACCATCCCTAAAGATGTACATGAAGATTATGCCCTTACATATGACAAATATGAAGCAAATGATACACCGAAGTTCCGGTTTGTACTTTCAACCAAATTTTTGATGGAATTGGTTCGTGACGTGAAAGTGACTCATGCAGATGCCACATATAAATTAGTATGGCAAGGATTTTCAGTCTTTGTCGTTGGAAGTACGTATAAGAATAAATGTTTTCACCCGTTTTGCTTAGGCTTGGTAACGTCAGAAGAAAAAGGTGACTTCAGACTGTTGTTTGAGGCACTAAAGAATAACATCTCAACTTTATTCTCGCATTACCTGCAGCCAAAGGTGTTAGTCTATGATGCATCCAAAGCCATTCAGAATGCCTTCGTAGAAACTTTTGATGATGAGATTACAGTAAGAGGCACACGCGAACAAGAAAATTCAAATCCGCGTAGAAGAAGTTACAAAGAAGACGAGTCAGACGGAATTACTGAATTATATCGATTCTTTGTATGCAGTTACTGATCCAAATATCTTCAACTTGGCAGCCAAAACATTTTAAAAAATTGAAGAATGAGTCCAGTTTCGTTAAATACTTTAAGGAGCAGTGGCTACAGCAAAATCCCAATTGATATTTGGGTGCTCACCTGGGTACTCCAACCCCAAGCAACGGACTGGAATCATTTAACAGAAGCATGAAAGATGAATACACCCTGCGTGAGCGTCTTCCATTATCACGTTTTTTGATCGTTGGTACTGAGATGGTGAACCAATGCCAACAGCCCAATGCAGAGTTTCTCCAACGTCGCCAACCATAACTTTAAAACACTGGACGGAAACAGTAGACGAAGATGTCAAAGAAAGTTATGTTAACGCCATGAGACCTTTAATTATTACAAAGTACCTGATAGAAAGGCTGAAATAATTAAAGAATTCTAAAACAAGTGGGATAACTGCAACGTCTACAAAGAATAGTTCTTCAGCAAATGGGAAGCAGCTTTGCTTAAAAATTGCACCTGGATAGACGGGAAATGTACCTGTCCCGCATTTTACTAGCAGTATATATATGCAAACATATTATGGGGCTAGCAGTTTGCTTGAAACTAGTGAGTCCATCACCGGAGGCCAAGAATGTGCCTGTTGGCCGAAAACTAAAAAGAGGACGCCCTGCCAAATCGAAGCCGGCTCTTATCATACAATAGCTAGTATGTTTTGCTTTGTTTCCGCCTTTTTCGTTTATTTAGATGTTCAGAATATGTAAGACACTCTTTAATTTTGCCAGTCACATACGTGTAGTTGAATAATTATTACAAGTGTTCCTTTAATATGTTTTATTTAATCCTCTCATTCTCTTCTTTCTGACAAGTAAGTAGTTCAGGTGTTTTTATACATATCTCATTGAGTACCGAGTATCTAGTAATGGTATACCTTTGGCATCAAAATTTAATTAATTGCAACCTAGAGATGGTGCTTAACCCTACTTAAATGATGACACATAATTGATGATATAATAATTGTATTTTTGATGACAGAAGTAGGTACTAAACAGACAATTATATTTAAATAATTTGGTAATGAGAATTTGGTGATAAATATGCTGATTTGGGTACAAATCTGATTATTTAGCAAGCGGTTAGACTTGCTGGTGACTGTGTGTGAATAAATAGATAATCGTATTCACATAGTCTATCAAGAAAACTTGGCGACTAACTTGTTATTCTGCAGACAAACCCGATAATTTGGTAATCAAAATCGGAATAATTAGGTGGCTGATTAAAACATACCCTTAAAATATCCCCCTAGTGAAAACATTCTGACATAATACTTACAAAAATCTATAAACTGCAATACCAAGAAATTCATACATAGTTAGGAACTTGCTAAGTAATTGTTCAGGTTTTAGAAATCTCAACTGGTTTCAATAACATCCACGACAAACAATTGCATCATAGTACCACAACGCCAAATAAAGAACCACACCAGGTCGTGTAAAGTTATTGATTGATTTGAAAGAGCGAGATCTAGGACGCGGTTTTCCAAGCATCTCTATGCATTTAGTCCACATTTGGCCCATTGTACACCTTAACTAAGAATTTTGCCTATCTGGGGTAATTCCAAATCCAGTAGTGTTTTTTAACATGTCACACATCGCAGTGGCACGGGACCTACAGCTTTACTTCTTATCCGCCAGAAGGCGCATTTTCAGATTTGTCCCCGCTAGAAAAATCTCGCCGACCTCAGCCAGGTTCGATCCCGCGTCCCTCGGATCTAAAGGCAAACGCGCTAACCACTAGACCACCGAGGCCGGCTCGTGTAAAGTTATAGTCGAACAAATTTGTTCGGCCATTGTGTAAAAGTCAATCTTGCTAGTCAACAAAATCTATGAAGAACCGGACGTCCAAAATGTCAACATGTAGGGTTGCATACCAATTATCGTTCAAGAAGCTGTCTGCTATTGTTCATATTTTATCTCGCTTAATAAAATTTTAAGAATGTTACGTAGGTACCTGCAATCCGTTATTGGTTTGAAGCTAATATTTTTTTCCATACCGCTGAATATATTGTTAATTACCTTTCAACTATGACAAATTAGTACAATTTTGGACATTATTAGTCACCACAAATGTTTTTGTATAAATTAACTCCACCTGTTTACTTAAAAATTAATGTATTGGTTTATGTATTTTTGCTGGTTTCTATCTAAGAAGTTTATAGTGAATAATTCATTTACTTAGTTTGATGCCCTTATGTCAACACAATCTTGATACTGTACACTATTCCTTGAGCAGTTTATGTTGTAGAAATACGTTTAAATTTAATAATAAAATAAATAAACTTAGTCATAAGCAAAGGTTCAAATTTAGGTGGTAGTGTAAAATAATAGATGATGCAACGGTCAGATTGTTCGAAAGGAAAACTTTTAAGTTTTATTGAACGGTATGAGAGTACTGAATGAAGGTAAATCGAAAGGTATAGTAAAACATTAACTTCTGTGTATGTTGGGTTGTAGCAAGTTCCTTCTCAAACGAAAAATACTTAAAAGTTGGCTAAAATTGAACATGTAACAGAAATGAAAAAGTTTAATATAAATAAAACCCATTCCCATTACCAGACAATGTGTTATAGCTGCATAAATTTACATGGTTAAAAGTAAATTTTAAATACAAATCCTATGCGCAAATATCGATCATAGTATGGATAAAATTTTAGTTTACATGTTTGTTAAACTAAAGAGTTCTGCCATTTTTTACGATATCTCTGGTTGGTAATAGATGTATATAATCTATACAATCATCCAAGTTTTTAAAATAGATTTTTTACCGATTTACCTGCACACAGATTATTTCGTAGCAACCGTAGTAGCATACTACTCAAATTCTTTGGCTTGAGACGTCTTGTTGTTAGATGGGGAACTATATGTATATGTTACCCTGACAGTTGGTGGGTCTGTACATATCCGAAAAAACTTCCATTGCGCTTAATAGTAAGTAATTCTAACTGGAATTCTGGAATTTCAGAACAATGTGGATAACAATTGGAGGACTAGTTTTACACGGTTTGGGAATGGCAGCACAACTGGTAGCGTCCTTTACAGATGCCCTTCGTACAAGCGTGTAAGTATCAAACAACACATTACAAAAAAAAATAACGAAATTGTACTCAATTTCGTTCTTATAACCACTAATACAAATCAACTGAATTTTACTAAAATCCAACATCTTTACATGATTTTGTTTTACTCCTTCAAAGTTAACACTGCATTTCGAAATATAGACATTTTCTTTTCGATTACTTTGCAACGTCTACGCTAAATAGGAAAATGCCGGTTTTTCATTTTATTTGATTTATTTTATTTTCTGTTGAAACACTAATAAAAAAAATTAAATCGAAATCAATAATAAGCAACCAAATGTACTAGCAATTGTAATTAACTAGAAAATATAATTCAGAAAAATACAGAATCGTCTTTAGTCCTTTTCTTTTACTTCGTTGCTGGTGGTGCAGTAATAACAATGTTCTTGTCGAAAAGCTAAGTGCGTGTTCATAAACCACCCCGAACAAAAAAATACCAAAAAGAAAGTCATTCAATCAGTTCTCAAATGAAATAAATCCTTACTTCTCCCTATGTTGTATTTATTATAATATTTCTTTACATTTAAATATTCGTCTAATCTACGAGAAGAGTGCTAAAACAAAATCAAATCTCTAGTAATCTATTACACCCCCTGAGCGATATTATTAATTTAAGAAAAACAATTTAACTTGGAGTTACTTTATTTGAAATAAATTATTTTAATGGTTGTAACACCCGTCTTTTAAATGTGCCAAAGTCATAAAAGTAAGTCAGTATTACTTGTATGTAAAAGATGCTGGGCATATTCGCTAGATTCTTGCGGTAAAATCCAATCATCAAACATAGTTGTTGAGTTTGATAATTAGCTGTACATATTTCCCCAGCCAAACGCCCTTTTTCTTTTGAGTTGTATTAATTACTCTATATATCTATTTTTCACAGAACATGATTTCAGGTCTGATAAAATAAGTCAAATTTTATTACACGTTTATAAACTATAAATAGACCCTAATAAGTAATAACATATTTTTATATATTATTGTCAGATATACACGTCAAAGGAGTAGGTTATGTTAATTTTTACAAACATTCTTCTATTAAATAGATAATGTTAGAAAGTTAGTATTACATTAACTAAGATTGAAGAATGTTTATGTCCGTATCGATTATCTCCCCCATAAAACATAGTATACCGTAATAAAGAAAAATCATATTTGAAGGGGTAAGAAGCAAAAGGGTATAATTGCAATAATATAAGTTTGGAGGAAATTGACTTCAAAGTTTTTACATTTTTATAAAATCTGGGATCATGTGCCTATATTCTGTTTTGCACAGTTGTTGAAGAAATTATAATCAGTTTTACGTCATTTAATGAAATTTTGAAAATTTTTAGAAATTTTTGTTTTTAAGTCACTTGTACCGTTTTGCTGCCAAACAAAAAATCATAAAAGAAAACTATATACATAAATTCACATATTATTATTATTATTATTGTATTAGAAACATGAAAATAAAATAACATCTGTAGTTAAATAAGTATACTGAAACAAATTTATTATTCGTCATAATCAGAGTCTATCATTATTTTACTTTCATCATTGTCTTCCGGACTTCCGTCTTCTTCCTCTTCTACTTCTTTTTCCTGTTCTAACTTTTTTAGACCTTTTGCATTTTTTTTGTTCTTGTTTTGGGTTTCATGGGGCATGTTTTTGTAAAAGTTATGATGAACTGGTGGTATAAACTCTAGCAGGGTCATTAAATTCTCCCACTTCAAGCAAGGTATTTTTATTTGGGTAGTATACAGTAATTTTCCTGTTAATTTTTCCATTGTAAGGCTTGGCCTTCCTTTTTTCAGAACTGAGCAGTTTTCAGAAGTAAAGAAGGGGAAGTTGTTGTTCACCGTAGCTTTATAGGAAAATGCCAAAAATTGCTCATTTCTATAAGCAAACCATACGATGTCACGCCATCGTAGAGGAAACTTTTCACTATCTTTTTTTGGGTCTTTCATAATTTCGTGTAAATACTGAAATGAAATGAAGTCTGTTCCTGTCATGTTTTTGACTTCGAAGTTCTTGGTTGTCGTTCTTATGATATCAACCCAATGATCAGGTATGAAGACTTGCGGATTCTTCATTTTATTTTTTTCAATAGGGGCAAATGACCTGTCGCACTCCATATAAGAGTGTCCCGGTACAAAGAATTTATGGTCTATTTGTTTAAGCTTTGTGCTTTGAACCAGAAACATGAACAATTTTGCTACATTCTTATTCTTGTTTTGGCCCCCACAAGAGTCAGAATAACAGATTAGATGATCAACTTCATCTGGCAGGGCTTGAATGTACTAAAAAAAAGTAAATTTATTTTAATGGTATCATTACTTTTGAATATCAATATAAGAAGTTATTACCTTTAACAAACACGATCCGATTTCTTGAGAACCACGTGAGGCCGTTATTTCACTCCAAATGTACATAAAGGATTTTCCAGAAATGAGATCGTGTATACAAAAATTGTAGGTCCACAATTGCCTTAAATAGTATACCTTGTTAGTCGTGAGCAATGGGGTAGCTAGTGTTTTTTGCAAGTCAAAACAGATAAGACGTGTGGTGAGTGAATTTTCTTTGCAGTAATCTACATCGGCTTTCTTAGAAGTAGTTACACTCTCTACTTTTTTGTGGTGCAATTCGAGTTCCATTTTAGTTTTCTGAATGGCTTCATCGTTACCATCATTTTTAATTAAATTATTTAAACGGTCACATGTGTTACAAGTGTCGGAATGTGGTTTATGGAATTTTAAGTTAAACTCTGTGCAAAAAATCATCCTATAATAGGATTGTTAACAGGTACTTTGTCTGTTTCCTTACAACAGTCGCAATAGAGAGCATACATCTTTTTAATATTCAAATCTTGAGACAGATATTTGGTGGCACTATTCTGAGATCTAGAATAATGACTTTTATATCTCGGAAACTTCTTAATGTGTGAAATAACGTCATTACGCCTGGTTTCATCAATTTTATTTGAAGGTCTGTGTTTTCCACGTAGATCAGTTTGCACAAATCCTTCTTTGGAAATTTTATTGCATACTGTTGTGAATCTTCGATTCGTTATAGATAAGGTATTTAAGAAAAACTGCTTACATACTCTTACGTGCATTAGAGATATCTTTGTAACATACAGTTTTCTTGATTTAGTATCCGCTCTTATTCTGTTAGGGGCAGTTTTTTTAACACATGAGGCAATATAGTTTGACTGCAAGTCGTAAGTACTAAGTTTATAAAATTTATTAAAAATAGTTAGCCGGTCTTGCTCTGAAATTGTTTTGCAGTTGTACCTGCAAGTGTGTGGATAAGGTTTAATTCCCTTTTTTGTAATCTTTTTTCCCTTAGCAGTTGTGTATTCCTCTCCTTTTAGTCTTGCATTTTGGGCTCTCACTCTTTTCCATTCTTTAGTTCTCTTTTGTCTTTTTCTAGGTCTTTTTGGAGTAACTAAAATAATATTATTTTTGATATTTCACTTACTAAGCAACGAAGTGACTGAGTAAAGATACCATGATCTGATGCTGCTAACGATACATCCAATAGTTGATCTTGACTTGTACTTGCTTTATTGGAGACGTCATTAGTAATGCCAGGACTGTAATCACTGTCCTCATCAGTTTGAAAGGGTTCAGGTTCACTATCAGAACTATTGGGCTGATAACTAACACCTGCTACAATTGAAAAACAGTATAAGGTTAGGTTATTCTATTTTAGTAAACAACACGAGAATTTAGTCAATTAAAGGTAACTTACCTTTAGCTTTTCTAAACTTATCATTTTCCTCATTCGTTTCCATATTCTTCATCTTAAAATCACAACACAACTCACCACGTGCATCGATTCAGTACGAAAAATTATAGGCAAAACGATACAAGTGCACATGTATCTTTTTGCTACAGAGACCTTCAAGCAAGTTTGTAACACACTATTTTTACCCTAGCATAGATGGCACCAAAGTTGACAAAATCACTTGTATCTGTTTGCTACTAAACAATTTGGATATTCAGCTACCCAATTATGTACTTCACTCATTTTAAGAAAAAAGTACACTTGTACCCTTTTGCTTCTTACCCCTTCATTTATGAAAACACTACATTTTAAATAAATCAGAAATTTCAATACAGAATTTTTCCTTATTGAACTAATCGTAACACTATTACAAAATTCCGGAACAAACCACTTTGTTACTATTAGTTTTACAAATGTCTAATTGACGTAACATTCATGTTGGATTATAAGCTAGTTAACTGTAAACCTATTATCTTACTAAACCCAAATGTTAATATAAAACTCTTGATTTTAGAGCTCACGGTTTCCAAAACAACTTGGAGACTTTCGGCTTAATTTCAGGCCTTTGGACAAGCAATTTTGCCCTGGGAGCTTTCATAGGTCCTTCAGTCAGTGGAATTCTTTACGACAGTATCGGTTTTCGCAATTCATCTATGTTCGTGGTAGGAGTTCATCTCTTAACAGGAGTTTTGGTCACCTTATTCCTTGTGTGTAGTCAAAAGCGAAATGCATATGTAGAATTGAAGGATGAGAAGATACCAAACGGAGACGTTACTGGAAGTTTAGGAAGAACGCCTCAGGCTAGTGTTAACGAAAGCGTCAAGAGGTTTGTAGAACTGTAAAATTTCAGCGCTTACTTTTTAATAGTTTAGAAGAAGTTATACACTACAGAAAAATTTATAACTTTGTGACTACAAAATATTACTTCGAAATTAGAAACAAATAGTTTTCTTGGTTAACGGTTATAATCAATAACTCTTGTCAAATAAGTATTTATTTGTTCACGTTTCAGTATCCGAAGTGTTGGAAATGGAATTTCAATTGAGAAGAGTCGCCCGGCTGGATTGAACAGTCTAATTGCATGTAACAGTTACAAAAGCCAAGCCTGGCCGAAACGGGATACAAACGGGCTAAACTTGGGCCCTTACAGTCACAGCTATGGTACGCTGGATTTCAGAAATGGTGGTACATCCTACTTGCAAGGCGTTGCATAAGTGCTCTTGCTGTTATATAAAGTGATTCTACATCCACTACGTATCCGACATGTTTCGCACTCCTTATTTCCATTTTCACTGTTCGAATATTTTTCTTAGAGTCATAGACTCGAGCTAGGCTGTCTAGTGAATATATGTTTCGCGTCTTTATTTAAAGTAGGTATGTATGTTGTATGAGTTGAGTAATTGAAGTTGTATTTAGCGTATGTATTGTTATAGTTATTTTAAATTTGTTAACTAGATATATTTGCGATAGTATAAATATTGTACAAAATAAATCTGTAGCAATAAGACAACCTTGTTAACTGTATATTTTGTAAAGTACGTTTATCACAAGAAGTTGCATTTCTCGTCACAGTTGCACAGCTAAACTAAGCCACTTTAATTAATTAAAAAGTCATGGTTTGCAAATTCTTTTTGAGAATTAATTTACCTCAAACTTAGACATGTATCAGAAGTAACGACACAAAATTCAATTGACCAAATATACAAATGCGCATCGGAGGACTGTCAATTATTGTTGTCTAGCTTACTTAATTTATATTTAGTTTGGCAGTTGTCAAGACGAAAGTAGTTAATTAAAACGTTTTACGACAACGTATCTATGCTATGCTTGGAGTACGTAGTAAAAAATTTGTTATGCATCATTATCTTGACGAAGGGGTCAGCCGGAAAACAATCTACAAAATTTTTACGAGATACGAAAGTATTATTGATCCTAAAAATAAAAACAAATCGGGAAGAAGCCCTATTTTGCATCTCGTACGCTAAAGAAACTGAAAAAAGCAACCGAATATCGAATTGGGGTAAGTTGCGGGAAACTTGCAAGCAAATTCGATGTTTTAAAGGATACTATCTGCGTAATTTGAAAAAAATTGGGCCTGGAGAGGTATCAGCGCACTGTAAAACCACGATATACTGATAAACAATTGGTAGAAATACCTAAAAAAGGTCGAGCATGACGTCAGAAATATTAAAAGGGGGATGTCATCATAATGGGTTATGAAAAATATTTTTCGTTTTCAAATAACAATGACGTTACAAACCAGGGATTTTATACTACAAACAAAACTACCACACCTAAACATGTCAAATTTATATACAAGTCCAAATTTGAATCAAAGGTTTAGGCATGGTGCACAATATCCGTGAAGGGTATTTCCAACTTTTTCGTGCAAACTCAAAAGGGATAAGCGGTTAACACGGATATGTACATTGAAAAATGTCTGCCAAAATGGCTGATTTTGTGAATAAACACCCTAAAAACGATAAACTTATTTTCTGACCGGATCTGGCATAGTGCCATTATTCCCAAAAGACGTTGGATTGACTTAAAATCAAACAAATACAAAATGTACCAAAGCAAGCAAAACTGCCTCAAGTACGCACAATTGAAAATTTATGGGAAATGTTATCTCAACTGGTTAATGAAAACGGTTGGGAGGCAACATCAACCAATCAATTAAAGCAACGGATTATTTACTATTTCAAAAAAATTTAAGCCAACCTAATTCAACACATGATGGAAGGCGTTTGAAAGAAGTTGAGAGAAATTGAAGACCATGGACATCTGGCAGTTTAATTAATTTTTGATTGTGTAGCAAATACGATGTGCTTTTATAATAATAAAATTGTAGTCAATTTCGGTTTGTTTGAAATTCTGAAATTTAGGTTGACTTTTGTGCGGCTACTTCTGATACATACCTTATATGCATACAAAAGAAGTCAGCATAAATTACCATTAGAATTTATTGCTTATGTTATGCCTTTCCACAAAATATTAAATTTCGACCAAACCGTATACATTCTGCCGAAAAATCTAAAATAGAAGGAGCGTGCATTCGAGATGTTCCGCATTAATCGACTTCACAGTTAGGTGAAAGGAATTGTCCCAAGAAATTACAATATGCATTTGCCCGATGATTCTTGGATGCACGCTTCTTAACAACAATGGGTCAGCATATTAATCTTCACAGTCTTAATTCATAGTTTGTTTAAAATGGAAAATTAAGCTATTGCTATTATCGCCAAACCAATAGAGAAACCGATATTTTGTTCAACAATAAAAAGTACATCTAATGCATTATTTACTAAATATTACCACCTTCCTCTATAAAACTACTTTTTTTAACTGATAACTTCCTAGTAACGTACAAAAGATAAGGTATATCTACTACATTATAAGTAGGGCAAATGTAAACGTACAATATCGGCGTTGGTATGTTACACACCAGGGTCAGAATTTTTACAATTAGATTTTGGTTTTGAACACATAGTATTAGCGAGCGGATTGTATATTCCATTAGGGTTAAAATCCTAAATCAACAACAATAATGATAATAAATCAAAACATTATTTGTATTTAAAGTTACTCCAATGTTCCAAATATGAATATCAATTATTTAGTACCAAAAACCTTATTAGCAGTCAAATAAATTAAAACCAGTTGAAATAATGGAAAATTATCAGGACCAATGACTAATTAAGGACTTAGTAGTTGATGATACAAAATTGTGTGTCTAAACAACTTTAGAATTAGAAACAAGAATGCTGAACTGCATTTGACAATTATGTATGAAGTTTGATAAATGATAGCAATCGCGCTGAGCAAAAGTTGAAGTTTCTGTGTACTTGTGAACAATACACTTCTACAAATAAAGAATAAGAAAATCTGCGGTACATTGCCTGGTAATAGACTAAATACTAACGGCACATATTAACCATTATGGTAACCGCGTATCTACCTAAAACAGTTACAGAAATATTTAGCACAGTACTTAAATGTCCCACCCACATATACTGTATATACAGATAACTTAAAAAGTGAAAATTCGTGTAGCACAAAAATACAGCAATGTTGTTTACTGGATCGTTATATATATAAAAACGGTTCCTTTTTACTGCTGCTGTTGAAATGCTCTCCCAATTCGAATTAACTTCTCGACGCTTTTTGGCATACACGGGATTTTGAAGTTCTACTCTTGCGAATATTTTTTATGATTGCAATAACATCCGGATGATCCATCATCACAGCGAATTCTGGTTTTTATTCAATTCTCTACATACAAGTTTAGAAGGACGGTCAGAAAAATTTTCAGTGGC
>JABXWE010033719.1:0-19669 GCA_014611495.1 Limonius californicus
TAAAACCGAATGGTGGTAGAGAATTTAGTGACTATTAAGGTGCCTGTTTTCTTCGTTTATTGAACATAACTGAGATAATTTCAAAAATTAATATATATATATATATATATATATATATATATGTATATATGTATATATTTGATAGCACTACAGGCCTACTGGCCCAGGGATTTTACTATCGCTTTCCATTTTTTCTGGTCGGCTGCTGCTTCCTTGCAATTTACTATTTCAAGCGTCTCAGGTCCTCAACCACTGGGTCCATCCGTCTTCTTCTAGGTCGTCCCATGCTTATTTTGGATCCCCCTTGTGCCTCCATTATTGCTCGAGACGCTCTCCCTTCAGGTAGTCGATACAGATGTCCCAACTACTTAAGTCGTTGTTTCTTCGCTGCAGTAGTAATTTTCTCTCTTCTATGCAGTCCCATTACCTCTTCGTTTGTTCTCCTCTTCCACAGCTCCCCTTAGTTTACACCTCCACATGCTCTTTTCGATATCTTTCGTTCCCAAACCTCTAAACTCTCTTCCAACCTTTTTGTCAGGGTCCACGTCTCGCACCCATATAGGACTGTGGGTCGGATAACAGTTTCGTATAGCTTTATTTTAGCTTGTCTCGTTACCTGCTTTAACTTAATCAGTCTCGACAAAGCTCCAGCACTTTTACTTCCTTTTGTTAATCTATTATGTATTTCTTCCTTTTCCTCGCGTTTTTCTGTTAATATAACTCCTAAATAATTAAAGGATTGTACTCCCTCAAAACTATAAACCTTACCGTTTGCAGACACTTTAAAACACGTTTGGTCACTCGCCGTATCCATACACTTTGTCTTCTTTTCATTTATTATTAACCCATACTTCTTTGCTGTTTCAACTTTATTAAATTTATTATTTTAATTAGTATTCATAAATTTTGTATTACTTCAAAAAGCCTTCCTCTTTTGACTCTGTGATAGGCCTGTTTAAAATCAATAAAGAGTAGGCTCAACGGCAAATCATATTCAATACAGCTATTCGTTTTCTGATTTAAACCATACACCTGGTCATTCACCGATCTATTCTCTCTAAAACCACACTGGTATTCTCCTACAATTCGCTCCGTTGCATTTTTCATTCTATTTCTGATAATCATAGCCATTAATTTATATGTCACATCGTGTAGAGCTATACCACAATAATTTTGACAATCAACCATGTCCCCTTTTTTGTATACGGGACATAATAGCACTTCCGTCCAGCACGCTGGCATTACTTCCTCCTCCCATATTCTTCGCAGCAAAACACTTATACTTTTTCGTAAAGTGTCACCTCCCAGTTTCACCTTCTCCGCCGCTATGCCATTTTCTCCCGGGTTTTTATTCTTTCCCAATTTATCAGTTGCCTTACTTATTTCTTCTGGACCAGGTACTGCTTCGATATTCATAATTTGGTTGTCAACATTCCTATTTTCGAATGCATCTTTATCTTTGTTGAATCTTGAGACAGACGGTTAAACACAATGAAACATAACACAGTTATTCTAGTTATATACAACAGATCTTACTTCTACGCTGGTCAAAGTATAAGTGTCTAGACGACCACCTGCAACCAACCCTCAACCCCTGGCTGTGCTGCCACAGGTGTTCGGTATTTTTCCACGACACTACACTCTTCCTCCGAACTCTGCTGATCTCCTTCCTCATTTAGGACCTCTTCAAAATGTTCTTTTCTTCTATTTAATTTTTCTTCTGTTCCCCCGAACAGTTTACCTTCTTTGCTTTTACAAAATATCGTTCTAGTGGTTCCTGTGCTCTTTTGTTTCTTCGCTTCCTGATATAAATTTCTTATTTCTTATTTTTAAAATGGTTGCCCATTTTCCTTATTTTTTGCTCCATGTACTCTCTTTTCTTCCTTCGACACAGCTGTTTTACATCTTTCCTTTTTCACTGTAGACCGTCTTGCTTGCCTCATTTCATATAGTAATCATCTCCATTCTTGCTTTATTTGAATGCTGTCTAGCTGTTATACACTCCTCATCGTACCAATTTTTGTCCTTAACAATTATTTCCATATGGTATTAGGCTATTTACCAGTTATCGTATGCTTTTCTCTACGTATTGCCATTCTTCCTCTATTTCTTCGTTGTCTGACTTTTCTCTGAACTTTTCTTCTATCTTTACTTTAGAACTCTACTTAATTTCTAGAGTAGTAATTTAAGTGAAAAACAAAGGTAAAAAAAGGCATTAAAAATAAAATATGAAGTAACATCGGTAGGTATTAAATTTTAGGGCATTCTGTAGCTTCATACAGGAAGTATAACGTTCCATTTACTTTACCAAAAATTCTAGAATCAGATTTGTAATATAGTTTCTATAATTTATAGAGAGCTCTTTTCTATTTTTAGACAATCGAGAGCCAGTGTTGCTGCAGATTATTCTTAAATTAAAGAACATTATTACAGTAGAACTTGGATATAGTGCGAGAGTTAATTTAAAAAACGTTCGTTATATACTATCCACTACAGGAAGAAATAAATTTAATGTAGAAGAATTCATATTAAACACAGGAGTTTCTAATTATTTCACTTGAGAAACATTAATGTTAGAATTCTTTTGTATTTCATTTTGGTTTTTGGAAATGGCGGAAGCAGTAGATTTTAGCAAATCAATTTCTTAGCTTATTTCTGCTTTGGAAAGAAATAATGTTTAAATTTGTATAATCCATTATAGTTTACAGATCTTATATCTTGTTTTAACCGTGTGCTATTTTAATATATCTTTGTAAATTTGATCTATGATGTTTGATATATATATATATATATATATATATATACATATTCCGGATTCCTAGGCTGTCGCCGCCTCTCTGTTCCCATTCTCCATACCTCTCTATTCAGGGTAATTTCTTGCCATCATCGCACGCTTTACTCCTTCTCTCTAACTTAGTCTTGGCCGTACCTCTTTTCATTCTCTCTGGTGGTGCCCATGTTAGCTCTTTTTGGTCATCTATGGTCTATCATTCCGTTTACATGGCCAAATCATACTAATTGCTTCCTTTCTATTTTTTCTACTATTGTCTTTCAGATTTCCATCATTCTTCTGATATGGTCATTTCGTATTCTTTCCAGTATGGATTTGCGGCAACTTCACCTCCAATACTCCATCTCTAGTGCTAAAAGTTTCTTTTTATTTATCTTTCTAATTTTCCAAGCTTCCAAAGCTTAAGGTGTTATACTCTGTACGATAGCTGCGTATATGCTCTTTTCTGTTGTCCTTATGTCTTTATCTCAATGAGTTCATCGTTCGTATTACGTTTCTACGCATATTTATCCAATCATTTATATATGCTCTCTATTGCCCTTCTTGTTGAAAATGACTCCTAAATATTTGTACTTAACTTAACTTAACTTCTTTATGTGTTCCTCCTCTAGCGGTAGGTCCTCTACTTCTTCTTTTCCTATTTTTATATATTGTGATTTTTTCATGTTGATATTAAATACCGCTATTCTGTAGTGGCCTATCAGTTTACGTACCATATAGCTAAGGTCATCTATAACCAAACCAAAAAGCAAATATTCGTGATATGATGAACACATAATTTTTTTAATTAACCGCCAACATTCCGTTGTTAGGGCCCCTACAAGGGGGCTTTTGATCCATTTTCCTATAATAATCAAACCTATATTCCAGTATAAATCAAAATAGCTCTTTTATTACAGAATAATGTAAACTGAATATAGTTAAATATTGGTCGCATGAAACGCGAATAGTAGAAGGCAAATAAATATTTTAAATACAACTATAGATTAAAATCAGGCATTAATATTTAATGGTATTTGAAAGGCGAACAGGCGAATAATAAAAATGAGATGTATATCGTTTGTATATTCAATAAGTAGTTCAGATACACTGTTTGTGATATATTTGTCGAAACAATAAAAGTTGGCTATTTTATGTGGATGTAACCTTATAATGAACTATTTATAGAATAAATATCAAATAATTATTTGTAATATAATTCTATACTTAAAATGAATATAAGCGCACGCTACCTTCATTAGAAACATAATCATTTACAGGAAGGGCTTGCAAATATTATTTTATAATATGTATATTGAACTGTATTATCTGTGATTAACACTCAATACCAATAATTGAAATGCTAAACTATTCTAATTATAGTTATCCTTATACTTGACATTATCGCGTAGTGGAAGTTTAAACGTGTCTATGGAGAAGATTTCATATTGCTTGAAAATGTGTGAGTTTGAGTTGTCCCTGGCGCCTCCACCAAATTTACTTAGCAACTCAACCTGCACATACAAGCACATTGTTTGAAATTGACAGATATTAAAACAGGAATACCACAGCAGTATTCTAATTCAATTAACAGACTTGCTGACAAAACAAGACCTAACAGTCACGGTGTACTATTCTAAGGATTGACGCTTTATATGTTTGTTCTTACTACACTATGAATTTTGATAATTTTCAGCTGACGCCGAACATTTGTATGTCCTAAACCTTTTCAGCATTTCTAAAGGTCGAGAGTGACTAATTTTGTGTTGACATTTGCCATGTTCCCACCGACCCTTCAGTAACATATAGGATAATAATAAATTGATGTTTCTTTTGTTCCTGAAATTTAACAAAACTGAAAAAAATATTATACTTTAATTAATCATACTTTAAGGATGATCAGATTTAATTAATCAGATATCGAAATTATTCAGTTTTAAGTAATTTGTATTTAAAGCCATAAAATTAGATTATACAGTGGTAATTCAATAGCCAAAGTTGTAGAATACGAATACCTGGTGATTTTAGTTTTTCCAAGGAGAACTTCCATTTAAATTATGAAATACACCTAAATATTATTAGAGAAAAGCTCTTGAGCTTCTGTAACCTAGAATCTGCTCTACTTAGTAAATACTTCTGTGTTATTCTCGATTCTTATGCAATGTTATTTACTAAAACAAGTTGCTTAATAAGAATATGATTGCCTCTTGAATCAGCCAAGCTTCGCAAGTCTTTTCTGGCTAGCTGAAGCGTCACTAATCCATGTAGTTGTAAATACCACTTGAAGAAGCAGCAATCACTCAAAATTGCAACTCGAATCTCATTTTTCAATAAGGAAAAGTTTAAATTGGATTCCATTGCTCTAATATGATTTTCCAGTTGAGATGTCGATGTAAGATACAGCCAGTCGTATGAAAGAACGTTTGCTGAATGTGAAGATGGGATTATTCTGTACACTGTATGAACATTGCTGTTAAACTAATATTATTTATTGTAAGGTATATGTCTTTATTCTATATTTCGGCCATTAAAACAGGATTCCCCTTGAAAATTTATTACATAATTAATAAACAGGGTGATTCTAAACATGTACGAAAAACATTAATCACGTATAGTTGATGTTATTTAACTCCTAAATCACCTAGTAATTTTTTTCTAACAGGAGGCTTCACATATTTTTATGTATATTCTTTAAAATTTAAATAAATTTTCTGTTGCTTGTCCGATAAACTTCGTTGTTTTGGAAAGCTAACAGTCCAAGCATAAATAAATCCAGCTATAAGTAGTTAAAGTTCTTCTCACATGTTTAGAATCACCATGTTTTATGTGTACATAAAGATAAGAAAATACGAATCACATTCAATCTAAATACATGAGATTGGGCGAAGAAGTAAATAAAGCTGTGTAGTATTGAAGTGGAAGTTTCAAAGACACAAAGAAAAATTGTAATCATTTCAAAATATTCTAAAATAAATAATGTGGTCCATGCCGTAAACGTACATTTCAAATAATGTTTAAATAAACAACTAGGAATAAAAAATAATATTAAAGCAATCAATCTTTTTTGGAGTGTTTACACTTCCCATGGTTCGACGCTCACATTAAGCTGTAGGTCTCCGATATCTGCGGCACAGCACAGACATAGGAGAGAAGGTCGCTACGACTCTTAAGAGATAACGCACTCAAAGAAGATTAAAGCATGTAATATTGATTACAATAATTCAAGAATCAATTATTGGAGAACTAAAACTAATACAATGACAAACAATATTAAAAAAATTTATAATACGATCGTGTAGGATTGAAGAAACTAAAACATACCTTTATAAAAGACTGATAGAAGCTATCCCAAATCAGACAAACGTTAGCTGCTTCCTCTATAAACACGCAATAGAAGTAGCCGAAATGTTACCGATCTTATAATCCCTACATTGAAAGTCTAGAGTAGTAATCGTACATATTTACTTGTAGAAACCTTTCACCCTAATGTAGAATGCAGTACCTATATAAGGACAATAACACTAATTATATAGAGAAGCAGCCGGTATTATAAACTGCTTTTACACATTTTAGAGATAAGCAAGCGGTAATTTTTTTCGAATAGTGTGCCTGGAAACATTTTTGTGTAGGTAATTTAAACTTAATATAAATTGTGAACCTCTGAGGTACTTAAATCCATTTTACCAGACTATAGCGTCCTACTGGCGGTAAATTAATTGTGATTGCTTCAGTTATCGAATATTTCAAAACTCGGATGGCTCAGTTTGATAGCAACGGCCAACTACCAACGTAGTCAGCTGATAGTGTTGCCTATGGCCGTAAATTGCTCTTTAAGGGTATCCCTTGTCATGCCTTTGGAAATGAAGTGTGGTAGCTTATCACCAGTATATTATGTAAATGTAATACTTGACTAGCTAAATTTGCTGGCAAATTTATTTATAATTACAATTTAAAATGTGGTTGAATCGTTCATTATAAATCGTTCTAGTGCAGTAGATGGGAATTTATTTACTGAAACATAAATTACAGAGACGATATATTTTTACAAGGCATCGGTATCAATCGATGAAAACATTTCTTACGCGGGTTTCAAGGTCTATCGAATTGAGAATATATAACGTAGGTGCAAAACTGTATTTCGATAATAGATAAAAAATGTCGTTGTTGGAATTAGTTGCCGATGTCGACCGAAGAGAAACATCCACAGTTACTGGAAAAACCGTTACCACTAATTTAGAAATAAGATCTGATAATAATTATAATAATTAATATACTATCATACATTCAATATGTTTTCCATAACTAACATTTACTGAAAAAATTACTAGTGATACTGGGCAGATTTTATATGAAATTACTCAGGATGAAATTAAGAATTATCAAAGCATGCATTTTTTGTTAATGAAAGAGGCAGTAATACAGAATACAGGTAGTCATTTTTAACAATTATAGGCAACCCTCAGAACATGAGTATAATAATTTCGTCTCATGGCTTCACTTCTATCGCCATAAAGCTGTTACAATGTTACCTCTTCACAATTTCATTATTTAAAAGTTATGACAGATGTGGTTGACAAGTGAAGGTTTGCAAAATGAAGGTCTTTATGGGAGCCAGGTTGGACATATTTGGAACTGCTTGTTTATTTTAACACTGCAACTGCAATATATATATATATATATATATACATACAGTGTGGAACAGCCAAATGGAATAAATTCAGTATCTCAATTATTGTGAATATTTAAAAAAAAACCCGAGACACGTCAGTTTTAGATTATGAAATGACATCGTGTAACGTAAAAATGTCATCCCTAAATTCAACCCTCTCCGAGTGATAGTTGCAACCCCCAAATTTTTAAACTGGAAGTAGGGGCTTGTTATACCTCATTTGAAAGGTCTTTTCATTCTCTATTCAAAAATGCTATGGTTATAAAATTTATTGCAAAAATTAACAGTAAAAAATTAATTCATCTGATTGACGAAATTCACTACAACAGACTAAAAACCTAATAACTAATAGCGTATAATAAAGTTGCGATAGATGAAGTTGACAATTGGCGTTTACAGGGAGAGGTGGCAAAGATATTATTTAGTTTAACATTGAAATTGCAATACCTTTTTTAATTCCATTAAAGTTCACAATCCACATGTGCCCTCAATACACAAGCTTTCCTTCTATTAGACGAACATCTTAAAAGTTTCAAAATACAATTGGTATTTGAAAACCTGACATAATATTAGCTTTTCCCATTTCTATACTCTAATGTTGCAATAAGCGAGGTTAGCAATTGAAAGTTAAAAATAAAGGTCGTTATAGAGGACAGGTGGGAAAGATTAAGAACTAATTATTAATTTTAACATTGAAATATATATTAAATATTTATATATTTTTAAATTCAATTGAAGTTAACATTCGACATGTCCCATCAAAACACAAGCTTTCCTTCGTTTAGTGGAATATCGTAAAAGCTTCAAAATACAATTGTTATTTAAGGACCTGACACAGTATTAGCTTTTCTAAACTCTATACTCTAAAGTTGCGATGAGTGAAGTTGCCAATTCAGAGTTTCAAAAATAAAGGTAGTTATAGGGGATAGGTGGGAAAGACTTAGAACTGATTATTTGTTTAACATTTGACATTACCCATCAATAAACAAGTGTGTGACATTTCGAAAGCTTCGAATTATAGTTATTTTTTGATAACCTGACACAATATTACTTTTTCACAATTCTATACCCTAAGGTTGTGATAAGTGAGGTTGACAATTGAGAGTTTGAAAAATAAAGGTCGTTGTAGGGGACCGGTGGGAAAGATTTAGAACTGATTATTTATTAATTAACTTTTGAGATGTCCCATCAATAAACGAGCTTCCCTTGGTCAGTGTAATGGTTTGAAAGCTTCAAAATTTAGATATTTATTACAAACCTAACGCAATATTACCTTTTCGCAATACTATACCTTAAGGTTGCGATAAATGTAGTTGACAATTGAGAGTTTGAAAAATAAAGGTCGGGTAATCTTAAAAGCTTTAAAATACAATTGCTATTCGAAAACCTGAGACAATATTAGCTCCTATAAACTCTATACTCTAAGGTTGCGATAGGTGAGGTTGACAACTAAGAGATTGAAAATAAAGGTCATTATAGGGGACAGATGGGAAAGATTTAGAACTGATTATTTATTTAACATTTGACATGTCCCATCAGTAAACAAGCTTCCTTCGATTAGTGGAATATCATAAAAGCTTCAAAATACAATGGTTATTTGGAAACCTCACACAGTATTAGCTCTTCTAAAATCTATACTCTAAGGTTGCGATGGTTGAGGTTGCCAATTAAGAGTTTGAAAAATAAATGTCGTTATAGTGAACAGACGGGAAATATTTAGAACTTACTATTTATTTAACATTTGACATGTCTTATCAATAAACAAGCTTTCCTTGATCCGTATGACATTTTGGAAGCTTGGTAATTTAGTTACTTTTTGAAGACCTGACACAATATTACCTTTTCCCAATTGTATACCCTAAGATTGCGATAAGTGAGGTTGATAATTGAGAGTTTGAAAAATAAAGGTCGTTATAGGGAACAGATGGGAAAGATTTAGAACTGATTATTTATTTAACAATTGACATGTCCCATCAATTAACAAGCTTTCTTTCGATTAGTGGAATATCTTAGAGGCTTCAAAATACACTAGTTATTTGAGAACCTAACACTGTATTAGCTCTTCTAAAATCTATACTCTAAGGTTGCGATGGGTGAGGTTGACGATTAAGAATTTGAAAAATATAGGTCCTTGTAGGGAACAGATGGGAAAGATTTAGAACTGACTGTTTGTTTAACATTTGACATGTCCCATCAATAAACAAGCCTTCCTTCGATTAGTGGAATATCGTAGAAGCTTCAAAATACAATTGTTATTTAAAAACCTGACACAGTATTAGCTTTTTAAACTCTATACTCTAAGGTTGCGATATCTGAGGTTGACAATTGAGAGTTTGAAAAATAGGGGTCGTTATAGGGGTTATTTTAACATTGAAACCGCAATATATTTTTTAATTCAATTGAAGTTAACATTCGACATGTCCTGTCAATACACATAAGCTTTCCTCTGATTAGTAGGACATCCTGGAAGCTTCAAAATCAAATATTATTTGAAAACCTGACCCAATATTAGCTTTTCCCAATTCTATAGTCTAAGGTTGTGACAGATGAATTTGGAAAGATTTGAAATTAATGATTATTTAGTACGAGTCTATCATTCGAAAAATAGGCAATCCGAAATACATATGACGAAGTATTGGAATATTTAAATCTGTATTGGCCGTATTAGGAAGCATTTGTTTGAGTTGAATGACGTTTACTTAAGACAACAAACTGGCAAGCATTCCAAGCAGGCATTTCTGATTAACAATGCAATGCAAAAAAATTTGATTTCGCACTATATGGATTTGCATTTTGGGTTGCCCATTTTTGGAATGGTAGGCTCGTGCTCTTCCGTGTATCATCCTGTAAAATAAATTTAATTGAAATTAACATTTTGCATTTCCCATCATTTCACAAGATGCACTTAAATTAGTTGGAATTCTTGAAAACTTCAAAATTCAGTTATTATTTGAAAATCTTACTCAGTATTAAGCTTTTTCCAGTTTTATAGTGTAAGGTTGTCACAGACGAAGTTGGAAAGATATGGAATTGATGATTATTTATTTAACATTAGAACTTCGATGTACGAGAGAGTACGAGACTACCATTCGCAAAATAGGCAACCCAAAATATATATGACTAAGCACTGGAACGTTTAAATTTGTACTGGCCGTATTAGGAATCAGGAATCTTTAGTTTGAGTTGAATGAGCTTTACTTAAGCCAATAAACTGGCAAACATTTCTGATTAACAATACAATGCAACAAAAATTTAAACTTCGCACTATATGGATATATGTTTTGGGTTGCATATTTCTGGAATATAAGGCTCGTGCTATCAAGTGAATCGCTCTGTAAATTTAAATTAAATTGAAGTGAATATTGGACATGTCCCATCACTACACAAATTTCACCTAAATTAGTGGGACATTATGAAAGCTTCAAAATAAAGTTACTATTTTATCATGTAATAGTCTAAAAAGGTTCTGCCATTTTTCATTTGCGTGTGCTTTATTTTTGAATTATAAAAAGATTTCATGTGATCAGGTCTATGATAAAATCTGTTTCCTTTCGCTGGCAGGTGAGGGAAATGGGATGTTTTGAAGTTGGATATGCACGAACGAAGGCTAGAAGCAAATCGTCTTCTAACGCGTCGAAAGATAATCGTTATGGTATTTGATTGACGTGTATTTATTACCTGTATGTAAGAGGACGAAGGCGCAGGCGGCGAGCAGCGGTACCGTGGCGGTGGTCAGCGGACGAGACTTGCCCCTTGGGTCTGTGCGCATGCCCATCCCGGCGGTCCCATACTCCCTGCTAGCGCACCCTCATTGCCGGCTCTTCTGTAATATACATACGTGATATTATGGCAGAATTGCATGGAGCAGCTGAAGAATAATAAGAAGATAAACAAATTAACAAGTTACGACGAAATCCTTTCTCGGGGAGATCTCCGAGCGCGACTCATAAATAAAATTAAGAGCTTAAATAAAACAAGTTTTAAAGTCTTAGAGACGAGCGTGTACATTAAATTACTCCAGTACCTTTGTTCACATTTAAATGTACTTTATTTTGCCCCGTTTTTTATTAAGTTACTTTCTAAAGCCACTGAAGCTCATAGAAATGCAGGGGCACGTAATAATTTATGCAAATGAAACTTAGGTCGGAGTAATTATTCCGTTCGATAAAACAATATCTTCATTGCTGCTGTGTATAGGTGGTAGTGCAACGAGACGTGTATTGCACGCCCTGATTAGATAGATTATCAACCGTAAATTCAATGTATGTATTAGTTCAACGCTACCTTGTAAGCTGAACCTTATACATTATTTCCTGATTAATTACCTGCAATTGATTCGAGTTTCGGTCGATGCCGTATTTAAATCCCAGATTGTATCAGTCAGCTCGAAATAAATTATTAAGCTAATAAGGAAGATGGAAACAGGAACCCAGCGAGTGGGTCTAAGGGATGAAATAAGTTTTTGCGATTTTATAATGTAATACGGCACCCATAAATTTTACCGTTTACGCGGTCTAGTAACTACGTCGATACTGCTACGCAAACTATAATTTCAAGCTGATAAACGACCAACACCTAAGAATTACAACGTGACGTCAGCTCTGCCTGGGTGATATACATTTATGTGCTATTGTTTTGATACTTTATTATTGCTTTAATACATAATTTATTAACAGACAACAAACGTAAATGTCAAAATGGATAACAGGTATCATGTAAGTAAGACATTTGCTGAAGGTCTTGCCACAAATTACTACACATACATTGCATTTTATGCAAATAACCATTAAATATATTACAAATCACAACAGAGTTCGAGAGGGCCTATAGAAACATCTTCAAGGATTACTCAAGGAAGTTCCATCAAGCAAAAAAGATTTTGTAAAATATTCTATAAAAGCAATCTACTTTACGTAAATACCCAGCTAATTATTTCTGAACCCTGTTTTTGACAGAACGGTTATGAGGGAATTATGTGAGGAAACTGATAAAAATATTTATACAGTTTTCCTTGGGATTTCTTAAGATTCCTCACAACTTTCATAGCATATTTGAAAGTTATCCAACACATCTTGCCAACAATCTTTTTCAGTTGCCATTAAAGTAAGGTGGAATAACAAGCGATTAAACGTAAGTAATTAGGAATACAGACATTTGTTTTAGTTTTGATTGAGCTGTCATATGTTGTGACTAATCAAGGTGATATTTGCTGATCATTCAATAGAATACTCCTTTGATAGTTCAGATTCGATTCTGCAATCTATAGAGACTTCTAACATATAGCCCGAAGTTACTGCAATTTTATAGACAGCCTAATTGCCTTAAAACGAGCGCGGATATAACGAGATTTTAGATATGACGAGCGTGTACGTATTACATATTTAGATTTGCATTGTTTAATGTATTGTGTTCGTGCTTACAACGACCATTCGTTTCAAAAACATTCGTCAAAAATTAAACATTTTTAGCATTTCTAGCTAGTCGTATATATATATATATATATATATATATATTAAGGTGGGTGCCGGAATGCCTGAACGGTCGTGCTTACAGCGACCGTTCGATCCAAAAGCATTCATCAAAAATTAAACATTTTTAGCATTTCTAGCTAGTATATATATATATATATATATATAAAATATTAAGGTGGGTGCCAGAATGCCTGAACGGTCTCTGGGGGCCACTAAAATATCCCAACGTATATACGATATAAATTTACCTAAGAATATTTGTTAAAGATTATAATTCAAATAAGTGAATGGTTTGCGTGGCTTGAATCTCCTAGTTTGCTACGCTATTTATCTACTAAATATCCACCGGAAAACGAATTTGCTAATGCAGTTTATATATTTAGTGATTTATGACATTTTGCGGGAATTTTAACTAGTCATGCCGTTTTTTGAATCAAATATTTAGTTGTAAAACTTAAATTTAGACCAAAACTATGTGTTTAAAAATTAAAAATAAACAACTAATACTGACGACAAGATCATTTGCAAGTTATGCGAAATCTAATAGGAAAATCAAGAGAATACAACTTACCATTCCATTGCCTTCATTGATTTTGAAAAGGCATTCGATTCGGTTAAACACTGGGCCATAATAAAATCTCTACAGGACAGCCGAGTAGATTATAGATACACGGAACTAATAAAAAATATATATAAGAATGCTACCTGTACAATCAAACTGCAAAGTACTACTAATCCGATAAATATGGAACGAGGAGAAAGGTAGGGAGACACTATCTCTCCCAAACTATTTACCCTAGGTTTAGAAGATGTGTTTAAAAAGTGCGCTTAGGAAAATAAAGGAATAAAGGTAGATGGACAAAGACTGAATCATCTAAGATTTGCTGATGACGTCGTGCTTGTATCGGACAACCTAGCAGAATTAGAGGAAATGATAACAGACCTAAACGAAAAAGCCAGAGACATAGGATTAAAAATGAACAAAGGGAAAACTAAAATAATGATAAACGATCTAGTAGATGAGATAGTTGATATACAGATCGATGGAGACAATTTAGAGCAAGTAGAAAGCTATATATATCTTGCACAATATATCTCACTACAGCAGCAGATACATAAACTGAGAGTAGCGCAGAGGAATGGAGCGGGCAATGCTGGGAATCAGTTTAAGGGATAGTATGACAAATACATGGATTCGAAATAAAACGAAATTAAGGGATGTAATACAACAGATATTTAAATTGAAATGGCAGTGGGCCGGACATATTGCCAAATTAACAGACAACAGATGGACGAAGAAGATGCTGCAGTGGAGACCAAGAATAGAAAAAAGACATAGAGGCAGACCTCCGCTCAGATGGACCGACGACATCAAGAGAGTAGCAGATTACAACTGGATGCAGAAGGCGAAAAACAGGGATCAATGGAGAATGCTTGGAGAGGCCTACGTCCAACAACGGACTGAAATAGGCAGATGATGATGATGATGACTGACAACTTGCTTTTTTATAGCAGATTATGGAAATTTTCAAACTTTTGTTGTTTGAAAATGCAATTTCTTCTTATTTTCCCTTTAATCGTTCGATGTACTAAGGAAATATTTGGAAATTCGTTGTAACCTTCAAAATTTCCGTAAAAACTATGTAAAATCAATATGCGAATACTTCCGTTGTTATATTCAAGCAAAGGCTATCCTGATCGTATTAGACCACAGTGTTATTACAAATGTGTTCAGAATTAAAAACTGAATTTAGAGACCATATTAATAAGTCCAAAGTTCATGACTCAAGAAAGTAGCAATTTAAAATTCTAAAATTGCATAGTAGCAGTCACGTGAGTATCGGATTTTCCAGGGTGGTTTGGCCGAATTGGTTGTAAAGGTTTCTGCTTCTGCGTACTTTGCCTCTTACGAGAAGTAGAGACCTTCCCTCCTATGTTTGTTTTGAGCATTTTAAAGTAATACAGAGATAAGGGACCTATAGCTTAACGTGAGCCCCGATCCACGGGAAATGTAAACACTTCTATTCCAGAGAAGACTTACTAGGCAGAATAACTCGCTGGTTTTCCATTGATTGCGAGGGAGAATAGCCGTTAAATATCTGATGTTCCGGTATTGGTAATTGAACCCCAGACCTTCAGCATAGAAATCTAATGCGCTGACCCAAGATCGCCTCATTGTAAAGGTTTAATTGTATGCAGAAGATATGTACTGTAAAAATATACCGGATGTTCTCGTCTACCGGCGCAACACAAATCCTTTTACCTACAGTTAAACCTCTACAGTCAAACATCGCCAAGTTCCCTTGTATACAGTGTGATTCTATACATGCGCGAAAAATTTCACCACATATTGCTGAAGTTATTTAACCCCTAAATCCAACAGTATTTTTTTTTCGGTAGAGTTGAGAAAATAAGGGACTTCAAAGTTTATTTTACGTCAGTCCATTAAAATGCAAATCAATTTTTTGCCTCTTTTGCCATTTCGATAAACTCCGTCATGTTGGAAAGTTAAGAATCCAACTTTAATTTCTTTATAATTTATTAAAACAATATTTCACTTCTGAATCAGATTTCATCCACTTTTTACACTCAATTGTACATTTTTCGTAACTAGAAATTAAGCTTGGACTGTTAGCTTTCCAAAACGAGTTTATCACAATCGCACAAGAAACATAAATGTTATTTACATTTTACTGACTTGATGAAAACACTTCGAGGCCCCATATTTCCGCCGAATTAAAAAAAAAAGGAGTAATTTAGGGGTTATAACCTCAGCTATAAGTACTTAACTTTTTTTGAATGTTTAGAATCGCCCTGTATATTATACCTATACTTGTTACTATGCCGTCATATTTCCCCTTTGAAACAAGAACCTCAGAATTAGTCAAGTCTTTAAATACAATTTTTAATTCTAAACATTGATTCTCTTTTAATATAACCAATGAGAGATCGGGTAGCCTTGGCGATGCAAGATGTCCCGAGTACGATTCCCGGGAACTGCCATAATATCTAGGTAGATTTTTCAAATGGAATTTTGGCCTCTAAGACGACTAAGCTTTAAATAACTACATGGAGGTAACACCTTGAGGTAATAATAGGCGGCTAAAGCGTAATGCTGGCCACACTAACTGCTACTCTCCCGAAGGAGTCTTGGCGCTGTATTATTATCATGATCAAAGTTTCTGCATATTGATTTTACACAGCATTTTTTAAAGTTTCGCAAAGCAATAGAATTATACAACCATATTGCGAAACTTACCATATTGTTACTGTTTTCTATTCAATGTAAGGATATCAAACACCTACGCCATTCTGGAATATACCATCGTGTTTTCTTACAAAACCAGAACTGAGAAATGTTAAGATATGTTTAGTTACAATGTGTAGTCTTGAAAACTTATGCTATAAAGTCTTCACGGGATAGAGTATTCACATGTATGTGAGCTTTATTGTATTTCCCTACGTAACGTCAAACAATTTTACGTATTACGTGTACGTATTACGCGTACTTGAAATATAAAAAAGTTTCTTAGAGTAATTTCCTATTTTTTATTTCTTCCCATAAAACGTGTGTATAGCATGATAATAAAATTGTATGGTTTTGCGGTGTTACTAACAAACATCAATGTTACCCCCCTGTTTAAATTTTGGGATATTGAAAAGGAGTAGAGAAATATCGTGATATAAACAGGAAATCTACTACTATACATCTGTGTATTTTACTTTACCACTAAAGTAATCGTTTCATTACAATATCTATACGAAAATATACTTTTCCTTTTCCAGTTTAAAAACAGAACAGGCGACCTACACAACGGCTATTCTTTTTCAAATTAGATGCCCAATTATAGGAATAATCAGAAGCACTGACACATAGTTTTTTACTTTTAAACAAGCGGACATTTTTTAGGAAAGCTGCCGTTATAAATGGTTTTGGTAAATTAAAAGCTCTGAAAATAATGTTCTGTCCGGCGATAACAATCTTGACACTGTACAATTTAAATATTAAAACGCAGAGCCGTGTATGTCAAGTAATGGGGTGAAAAATCAATCAGAGCCCACTTATGCTTCTTATACATTGTGTAATGAGTTCTAGAATTCATATAACACAAAGGATATAGCAGTGGCAAAAGTAGTGGCTCAAGCCTAAATAATTAGGATGGTATATGTTTTAAATGTCCCTAATTGTACGTTTAAGCAAGTAGAATTAATTGTACGTTTACTATTCATTGACAGCCTTTTTGTCCCACTGCTGGGCATCGGCCTCTTCTCTGCCACATGTTTCTCCTAGGTGGGAATACGGGGATCTACAATTTAACGTCGAATCCGAACGACAGAAATTTTAGAGAAGGTTTTTGAGATCCCACAGTTGCAAGCCGGATTGGGAAATTGCGTGTGGTGGGTTGCAGATTTTTATAACTACCATTCAAATTTTAAAAGTAAAGATGTGTAACTGGATTTAACTATGCCGTTATTTAGTTATAGAACTAACTTCTGTTTGGGCTCCAAATGGACAACTAATTTGTTAGATATTTTATTTACTATAAGTAGTTGATTATATTTGAATACTTAACTAGCATTTGAAAAACAAATATTATTTAAACGCCAGTTTTGCAATATTAAGCAATTATTAACACAATCTAGATGACTATTTCTAAATTTAAAGTTATATAATACTACTATACCTATATCCTGAATTTAGGAAGCTTGCACTATTTACACTATACGTATATGTTGAATTTGAAGAGTTTACACTACTTATTCTACAATGAGGTGTTTCAAATATTCAGAATTATATAGGCACTCTTTAGGAAACAAATTCGTGTTAAAATTTAAGATCTTCTGTCCTAAATAAAGAATAATTTTGGTACTTTCTACTAGAAGCACAATGTGTGCATTTTACTACAGCCGAAGGATAAAATATCTCACAATTAGTTGGAGCCCAAGCAGAAGATATTCTATTTACTATAGTTGAGTATATTTGAATACATAACTGGCATTTGATAAACAATTATTATTTAAACGCCAATTTTGCAGATACCCCGTCAAAATAGCCCCGACAAAACAGCCCATACCCAAAATAGCCCATACCAAAATAGCCCCGACAAAATAGCTTATGCCAAAATAGCCCCGCAAAAATCAAAATATACTTAATAATAATATAAAAGTCCAACTTTTAAATAATAAACAAAATTGCGAAACAGAATACTTTTTATTAGATAATAACACACATTAGAAAAATATAAACACATTTCGGTCATATTATATTATGTGTATTAAAAATTGAAATTACATGTCCAGATAATAAAACAAAAGCCCAAGGTATAGAGTTCAATTTTAAAGGAATTTTAAATAAAAGTGCAAAATAGATGAAGTGTACAATTTTTTTGTCGTAAACTCCGGGAAATAGAACGAAATTGAGTGTGAATAAAATAAAATTGAAAATGTAAATTTATTGCACATTTTGCCGGGGCTATTTTGTGGGGCTATTTGTCGGGGCTATTTTGGCATGGGCTATTTTGGGTATGGGCTGTTTTGTCGGGGCTATTTTGTCGGGGCTATTTTGTCGGGGCTGTTTTGGCGCGGACTATTTTGACGGGTCACGCAGTTTTGCGATATAAAGCAATTATTAACACAATCTAGATGACTAGTTCTGAATTTAAAGAGTTTACACTATTTACACTATACCTATATGTTGAATTTAGGAAGCTTGCACCATTTACACTATACACATATGTTGAATTTAAAAAGTTTACACTATTTACACTACAATGATGTGTTTCAAACATATCAGAATTATATAGGCACTCTTTAGGAAACCAATTCGTGTTGAAATTTAAGATCATCTGTCCTAAATAAAGAAAATTTTGCTAATTTCTGCTAAAAGCACAATGTGTGCATTTTAATACAGCCGAAGGATAAAATATCTCACAATTAGTTGGAGCCCAAGCAGAAGATATTTTTTTTACTATAGTTGAGTATATTTGAATACAAAATTGGCATTTGAAAAACAAATATTATTTAAACGTCAGTTTTGCAATATAAAGCAATTATTAACACAATCTAGATGACTATTTCTGAATTTAAAGAGTTTACACCATTTACACTATACCTATATGCTGAATGTAGGAAGCTTGCACTATTTACACTATACGTATATGTTGAATTTAAAGAGTTTACACTATTTACACTACAATGATGTGTTTCAAACATATGTGAATTATATAGGCACTCTTTAGGAAACAAATTCGTGAGATCTTCTGTCTTAAATAAAAAATAATGTTGCTAATTTCTGCTAAAAGGACAATGTGTGCATTTTAATACAGCCGAAGGATAAAATACCTCACAATTAGTTGGAGCCCAAGCAGAAGGTATTTTATTTACTATAGTTGAGTATATTTGAATACAAAATTGGCATTTGAAAAACAAATATTATTTAAACGCCAGTTTTGCAATATAAAGCAACTATTAACACAATTTAGAGAACTATTTCTGAAATTAAAGAGTTTACAGTTTATACCATTGACAATATACCTATATGCTGAATTTAGGAAGATTGCACTATTTACACTATACGTATATGTTGAATTTGAAGAGTTTACACTACATACACTATAATGAGGTGTTTCAAACACAGAATTATATAGGCACTCTTTAGGAAACAAATTCGTGTTAAAATTTAAGATCTTCTGTTCTAAATAAAGAATAATTTTGTTAATTTCTGCTAGAAGCACAATGTGTGCATTTTACTACAGCCGA
>JABXWE010033725.1:0-21045 GCA_014611495.1 Limonius californicus
TATAGTTACAATTACTGAAAACACAAAAGTAATTAAGTTACTATTAAGTTACTGAAAAGTAACTAGTTACTAGTAACGAATTACTTTTACTTAATTACTACCCAACACTGGATGCCATATCTCTTATCGAGTAGAAATAAACAGGATTTCATTAACCGTGAACACTGCTCCCTTTTCATTTATTATTATTATCAATCCTGTCCATTCCATGAAGGAATATAGGGCGCTTTCGCGTTTCATTAGCACTTTTACATTCAGGGGTGCTAGTCTTGGATTTCTTTTACTTCTTCTTCCTCCTTTGTGTAGTTCCGGTTCGTTTGTTCTAGTTTAAGTATTTGTATTTTCTTGCACTGTGTCACACATATCTTGCACTAGAGTCTTCCATTGGTCTTTATTTTCTGCTATGTGCTTCACTTCGTTCCACTTCACATTTAAGTCTCTACATTCTTGCACTGTGTATCTTCTCCATGTTAGTGGCGACCTTCCTTGCTTCCTTTTGCCTCTTATGGTGTATTCTAGTGCTTGTTTCGTAATGTCGCTGTTCAGTTTCCTAAGAGTGTGTCCTAGCCATTTCCACTTCCTTCTTTTTATGTCTACACTAATTGGTGACTGTTTAGTTCTCTCCCAAAGGTGTTTATTTGAAATTATAGATGGCCAGTATATGTTTAAAATTTTTCTTAGGCATTTATTTATAAATGTTTGTAAACATTTGATTTACTTTTTATTTAATGACCATGCTTCACATCCGTATAGTAGTGTACTTTTGATATTTGAGTTGAAAATGCGAATCTTATTGTTGTCGACAGTTCTTTGGCATTCCATATTTTTCTAAGTTGGTTGAAGGTGATCTGGGCTCTCATTATTCTACTGTTTATATCTTTTTGACAGTTAGTATTTTGTTCTAGAACACTACCTAAGTACAGTACTTCGTTCAGTTTTTTATCTTTTTTCCATCAATTTTCACCTCCCTCTTTTCTGTCGAATTTATTTGCATATTATTCGTTTTATTAACATTAATTTTTAGGCCCACTTCTCCTGCATTTATCTTTAAGGAGTTTATATTTGCTTGTATGTGTGTCAATTTCTCTGCTATAAGACATACATTGTCTGCCAATTCTAGATCTTCTAAGTATTGTCCAAAATTCCATATTAGTCCTTTTTTGTTCTTGAAGGTTCGTTTGATAATCCAGGCTGTGGCTATTAGGAAAGGGAGGGCAGGAAGGACGCAGCCTTGCCTAACTCCACTATCAATTTTAATTTTGTCTGTGGTGGTGCCATTGTTTTCTATGTACGCTCCATAGTTATTATATCATAGTTTAATTATTTGAATTATCTTTAGGGGTATACCATATGTTTCCACTATTTCCCATAAACTTTCGCGATTTATTTTGTCAAGAGCCTTTTGGAAGTCTATAAATCCCAAAAATATCTCTTTCTTCCATTCTAAGGCCTCATCTATAATTATTCGCAATGTACAGATTTCAACGATACATCCACGTCTTGGTCTAAATCCTGCTTGGTTATTTCTCAAATTTATATCCACTGGGTTTTTTATTCTATCTATTGTTATGTGAGTTAAAATTTTACTTGTGGTATTTAACAAGGTAATGGGCCGCCAGTTTTCGCAGCGTGTGGTATCACCTTTTTTTGGGAATTTTCTTGAGGTAGTTCTTCTGTGTTCCATATTTTAATCAGTAGACAATGTATTAGCTCAACTACTGTTTCTCCTCCTGCTTTTATTGGGTCTGCTGATATATTGTCCATACCTGCTGCTTTACCACTCTTTAATTTTGAAATAGCTCTTGATACTTCTTCCTTAGTAATTTGATTTGTATTTTTATCTAGTTCTTGGTAGTCTTCATTTCTATAATCTTCTCTTCTGTGTGCTGTTTGTTGTTTATAGATATCACGGAAGTACTCCATCCATCTGTTTGAAATATTTTGCTCTGTTTTTAGAATGATTCCCTCGTTGTCTCGTATTTGTATTGATTTATTTTGCTTTTGTCTAGAAAGTTTTTTGGTTATTCGTAAACCGTTTTCATGTCGTTTGACCCTGCTGCTCGTTCAGCCTTCTCTATTAATTTCTTCTGATGATTTCTCTTATCTCTTGTAGCACTCTTTTTGATTTCTTTATCGTTTTCCCTATATGATTTGCTTAACCTCTCTTTTTTATTGTACTGTGGTTTACTTTTGTATTCTTAAATTTATTTTTCTTCGCTCTTCAATTAATCGCCATGTTTTATCTGACATCCATTCTCTGATTTGGTCCTTTCTTATGCCTATTGTTTCTGTCGCAGTCTCAGTAATCGCGGTCTTGTAGCTTTCCCAGATTTTTTCAGTACTTAAGCTATTTATCTCTCCCATATCTCCAAGTTTTAATTGTAGCTTCCGCTCCTCTTCATTTTTAATCCAATGTGTATTATACTTTATTCTGCAGTGTCTTGTTTTTTTAATTGCTTTAAGTTTTATTTTAAATTTGCTTCTCAGAAGTGCATGATCGGATCCTACGTCGGTCGGCTCCCCACATCGCTCTTACATCTAAGAGGCTTTTTCTAAATGTTCTATCTATAGCTATTGGTCTATTTGGTTTCTAATATTGTCTCCCGGTGATTTCCAGGTAACCTTATGTATTAACTTGTGTTTGAAAGTACTACCTCCAATCATCAAATTATTTAATGCACAGAAGTCAGCAAATAGAGTTCCATTTTCATTTATATTCCCGACCCCTTCCTTTCCCATAATTTCTTCTTTTCCTTTGTTAACATTCCCTATCTTTGCATTTAAATCCCCCAAAATAATTTTTTTATCTTTTTTGTGATTGCGTTGAATATTATCGTATACTTTTAGTAATTGTTCATAAAATTCTTCTTTATTGTGTAGTTCACTCGTATTTGTTGGAGCGTAAACATTAATAACACATAGATCCCTTTTCATAATACCTTGATAATTCTTAATACGAAACGAAAGCGATGCTCAAAGTATCACAGCAATCGCCACCGTTAAGCTAGTGAGTTTAAACAAAAATCCCTTTTTAATTAAAACATAATTGTTTTAACCTGTTTTAAAATTTTCTGATGGTGATTCTGATTTTCTGCTGCTTATCATATTTGAACATAAAACCAAAGCAGTAGAAATACATGTGTGAAAACAGTTTATTACTGTTGTTACGTTGTTTGAAACCTGTCTCAATATCTCACCAGTGCAGGGGCGTCGCTAGCACTCAGCCAACTCAGGCACTTCGTAAGGGCTGCAAAATTACAATCCATCACTAGTAAGTACAGTCGTCCACTAACGAGAATGCATAATAAGGGAATCTTAGTGTTATTATTCTGCATAAAAACTTTTCTTCTACTTTGAGAGTATGCTGCACTAAAGTATAGTAAGGTATAAGACAAAAGTGATTGATTGATTGATTGTTCCTATAATTGAATATGCACTTTCTTACAAAATAAGTTGATAAATATACAAACACTGACGTGTGGCTATAATTAATATTTATTTGCATTGGCAAATAATTACTCACAGTAAATAGCTGTTATTTTAAGTTTTAGGTCGTTATAAACAGTGGTGCTGACTTATGGTTTTAACAGGTCAGAAATTACTGAGAAATATAGGTTATTTATTATAATTTATTTATATTGGACATCGTCCTGTTATGGCTTCGAAAGCTGCATATTGAAGCTAGGGAATGAACCAAAATGAACTCACTATACCCTGCCCATTTGTGCTCATCTCTTAGCGTTGGTGACAGTTATTAATTTGTGTTCAAGGTAAGAGGTAAAGTGAGAAAGCAAATTAAAAAGCTAGTACACAGGAAACTTACTTAGGCGAAATACTTTCGAATTTTAATACTTCGTACTATTGCTAGTGCAATTTTATTTTTACAATAATTGTACTTTTCTATTTTCATTATTTTTACCTTGTAATGGGCAACTAGGGGCGGCCGTGGGCTAGAGGTTAGCGCGTTAGACTTCTACGAGGAAGGTCCTGGGTTTAATTCCCAGTACCGGAACATCGGATTTTTAACGGCCTTTCTCCTTCGCAAGGCATTGGCAAACCAGCGAAGTATTCTGCCTAGTACATTTTCTCTGGAGTAGAAGTGCTTACACTTCCCGTTCGGAGCCCACGTTAAGCTGTAGTTCCCCTATGTCTGCGGAACTCTAAACGCGCAATATAAGCAGAGGAGCGAAGATCGCTACGTCTCGTAAGAGGTAAGGCACTCGAAGACGAGAATGCGCAATTCCCTTACATATATTATGTATTGTATGGCATGTAATTAAACAAATATTATTCCACAATAGTATAAATGTTTTAATGTAAAAAGTGAATAAATTCACCAGGTATTTTGTTTCTAACGAACCTCGACATGAAGAAAAACAGTGTGTTTTAAGAAAACGTGTTTCCAGTCGTTTTGTTTAAAGTTGGTGCTATGGAGACAAAATGTTAGATAAGTAAATATTTTTCGATTATTGTTGTTTTCATCAATATGCTTTATTGTAGCAGATTGGAGAGAACTTCAAATACAGAAGTTGTTTATTTGGTTACTGTATAACTAAAAATTATTGTTGACTATACAGGGTGTTCTGCTTTAGTGGGACAATAAACAACTTCTTTATTTGAAATACAACATCTTCTATATTATTACATTGTGAATTTATTATTTTTTTTATCTTTACAACGATAGAGGATTTTAGGTATCTATCGCTAATGGTTTTGGAAATAATTAACTTTCTCTTAAATTTTGAAAAAAGGACAGTCTATCTTTAACAGTTAGTATCTAAAGAACGGTATTAATGTTTCTAATTGATAACCACATTCAATAAAATTCAACTCCTAACAATTAATTTAAATGGAGCCCCTTGTATATTTTTGCATTTTCAAGCTTGTCATTCAATACCCTTCAAACGTATGAGCGGTTTTATATAACTATATGACAACGAATCATCAGGCTTTTGTTAAAACAGTTGCTAATTGTGACAAACTAGCATTTTTGTTGTGTTATTCGCTGTTTGGTTGAAAATTCGGGTATTCAAGTGCGTGTAATATGAATTTTTCAAAAGATGAAATATTTGATATGGTATTTATATTGGGGGAGTGCCAAATAAATTGTTTATTAGCTTCCAAGGTTTACGCTGAACGTTTCCCAGACCGAAGACGTCCCTGTTTATTGGCTTTCAAACGATTACAACAAAGATGTTTAAATACAGTTAGTGTTCAATTCGATAGTATTCCATGAAGGAAGCATACAACTAATGAAGACAGCGAATTTGCTATAGTACAAGATTCGAACATAGCACCAGAGATATAAGCCACCGAACAGACATAAGCCAGTATTCTAGATGGAAAATATTGAAAAAGTACAGGTACCATCCCTACCACATTCAACTTCATCAAAAACCGCTTGATCATGACTTTCAACGTCGGTTAATGTTTTGCGAATGGGCCCATCAACAAACAGAAGCTCGGGCTAAGTTCTTTAAGTATGTCTTTTTCTCCGACGCTTTTTTTTTTGGGAATGTGAATCGTCATAGCATCCGCTATTATTCAACGGAAAATTCGTCATTTGTTAAGAGAAGTAGATAATCAACGTCGATAGTCCAACACTAGTCTATGGATCCGAAACTAGAGCAGATACAAAAAGAACAAAACAACTCTTGCTGACTGCAGAGATGAACACACTTAGAACCATTGTAGGAAAGACCAGAATGGACAGAATAAGAAACCAACAGATTAGGGAACAATGTAATGTTGTCGATATAGAAAAATTCGTGAAGAGGAGTCGTAAAGAATGGAGTGATCATGTAGAAAGAGCTGACGACAAGAGATTAATAAGGATAGCAAAGAACTCGAAACCTCTAGGAAAGAGACTACCAGGAAGACCACCAAACAGATGGGCTGAAAGCTGGCTAACGTCTTCAGCAGACTCGCCATAAAAATGTTCAGAAAACAGGTTATAAACCTACAATGAAAGGAGAAGAAGAAGAAGAAGATAGTCCTCAAATGTTTGCGGAGGAATAGGCGAATGTCGTTGGCCCATACTTTTTTAAAGAACACCGGAATGATTAAATGTTCTTAGATTTTTTTAAATACAGTTTTTGGGATTTATTACAAAATATTCCGTTAATTATTATACAGAAATTATGGCTGCAACATGACGGAGCCCCTTCAAACTATAATTTGCACGTTAAAAACGTTTTAAACGCTGAATTTTCCCAATAAATGGATTGGGAAAGGAGATCCAGTGGTTTGGCCGGGAAGATCGCCCCCCCCTCCCTGACCAAATTAGATTTCTTTCTGTGGGGTTTGCAAAAGATAAAGTTTACAGAATTCCCTCTACGAAGAGAAAAGATATGCGAATGTGAATTTAACATGCAGAGGCACAACACCCTTATGTATCGATTAAATTTGTGTGTTCAAGAAAACAGTAGACATATGCAAGCACTTACTATACTTTTAAATGTGGTTCTTAATGGATCTTTGCTCATAATACTAAGTATATATGTCGAATCCAGAAAATGTAATTGTACATTTAATGAAAAGGACATCCACTTCATGAAGCAGCTCCTCATACTGTAATTTCAAAGTTTTTCGCCACCTGGTAAAAATCCCATCCATTTCATGAAGTGGAACCCATACTCTTTCAGATGGTGAAATTATACGAGACTACAGCATTTGGATAAGCAAATTTTCCATTCCATGAAAAGGTGGGACAGAAAACAATATTTGATGTAATAATTGTTGCGTCGTCGCAAGTGGACGTCCAATTTGTTTAAAAGTCGTATGATCACGGACCACCTGTCAAACAGTGCCATTTTAAGAGTTGTGTTTTGTTTGAAGAGTTGTAAGTTGTTGTGGTTTGTTTTCATATCGGCGCCTCTATGATCGGTGTCACGAAATACAGTTTCAATAGGACATGGAGGAAATGTAAAGATGAGAAATGCTGCAAAAATCAAATACTGTGTGTCTAGAACTTGCATTGAAGCATATTTAGAAAGCTGCAAATCATGCAATAAGAAGAAAAGCATATCTCGTATACTTGTCGTGAAGCCAATAACACCGAAAGATTTTAATGAAAAAGGACAGATAGATCTTATCGATTTTCAATATCTTCCGGATGGCAAATTCATATGGATATTGAAATACCAAGATCACAGTACCAAATTCGTTTGCTTGAGGCCTTTGGAGACGAAAAGAGCTGCGGAAGTGGCTTCTCAACTGCTGAAAATCTTCCTAACTTTTGGGGCACCCCGCATCTTACAAAACGATAACGATCGTGAATTTGTGAACTAGGTAATCAAAGAATTGAAAGAATGGTGGCTTGCATGCGTTATCGTAAATGGGTGTCCCCGTCATCCACAAACTTAGGGCAGTATCGAGCGCAATAATCAGGACATCGAGAACATGGTTAGATTTTGGATGCCCGATAATGATTCAACACACTGGGTAATCGGGCTTCATTTCGTGCAATGGCAAAAAATATTTCGCATCATTAAATTATCGGGCGATCTCCCTATAAAGCACTTTTTGGCCATAACCCGCGTATGGGTTTCACTACTTCCAACCTGCCGAAAGAAGTCCTAGAACGCGTAGTGAATGAAGAAGACCTGGATACTCTTGCCGATGAAGAATTACCGCAGGGGAATAAACACAAGTGACAGCGGAACTGATCACAGTGGCAAGTCACCAAATGAAGCGCGAAATGGAGAAGATGATAAAGATGAAGGGATACTTGACTCTGTCACAGTCGAAACAAATAATAAAAATGACAATGATGAGGTAGATAGTGAGCCGAACAATCGAGCAAAAAGATTCGAAATGAGAGAGAAGCAGCCTGCGAACGTCAAAAACGTTCGGCAGAGAAAATACGGCGTTTAATGTAAATGATTGTGTTTCTTGTTTTTCATTGCATCATACAGTGTTGTGGTATTCCTCAAATATTTGTGTTTGTTCTTCGTTTGAATGTTAATGTTTATTTTTTTGACATATATTAGTATAGTTTTTTTTCTTTTTTTAGTATAATAAATAAAAAAAACTCCTTTTTTCTTACCACTTCACTACATAGCTATACTTGCGACGACCCAACAATATTACACCAAATATTGTTTTCTATCCCACCTTTTCATGAAATGGACAATTTGCTTATCCAAATGCTGTGGTCTCGTATAATTTCACCATCTGGAAGAGGATGGGTTCCACTTCATGAAATGGATGGGAGTTATGTCCAGGTGGCGGAAAACTTTGAAATTACAGTATGAGAAGCCGCTTCATAAAGTGGATGTCCTTTTCATGGAATGTACAATTACGTCTTCTGGATTCGACATATATACATTAATTTTCTTCTGTGTATAGGCCAATGGCCTGTTAACTACCTACAGTGGAGTAGGTTTTGTGAGCCGTGTTAGCACGTATGCTGGGCAGGGGGCTAGCTTAACCCGTAGAACAGAGAATAGAAGTTGCACTACATGGTTTACGATTGTCAAAGACGTTCGTATGACAACCGGGATCGACGGTTTTACGTACCCACCCAAGCACGACCGGTTGCATATGCCACTGTATTGGTTCACCCTTCCGAGTACTGGCCAGCGCAGATTGCGCTGGACTACGAATACCGTTTGACCGGCGTCCGCAGTGCTCCGCTATGCAACCGAAGAAGAAGAAGAAGAAGGCGTACATTAATCAATAGTGCTGATATAAGTTATATCCTGTTTTACGTCACCGTTTATTGCAAGCGGTTGTCAGCAGAAACGCTACTGTTTATTATTTTTGGTATTGTAACTGTTTAATTAATAAAAATATTTTGATGTTAATATACTTTGTATTTGGATATAACTGCTATTTCAAACAGGCAAATCATATAAAAGTTTACAAAAGCCTAATGATAGGTTGCTTTTTTGTTCAATTTCGTTTTTTTATTTAAAAAACAGCATAAAACATATAAACATTTGTAATTTAAAATGTCAGAAAATAACTCAATTTTTATAAAATTCTATATTCATTAATATATTTTTTAAACAAAATAAAATTACACCATTTAGCAAACTTTTCTGTTTCTGTAGCTTTTTAATAACTTCTAAATATTTACAAAACGAAAAGCGCAAGTCATATGAAAACTTACTTACGTTTAAAGTTCATTGAACAAACTCGAAAATGTAAAAAATACAAGGTATTTTATTTAAAAAAATGAGATATTAGGAGTTAAATTTTATTGAATATGGTTGTAAATTAGGAATATCCTGTATAAGATATTTAAATTCTAAACAATATGCGCCTATCTGAAAACGCGTTCGTATAAACTGTAAAATAATTTTGAAAAGACAGACAGTCATTTTTTCAAAATTTAAGAAAGTGTTAATTATTTCCGAAACCATTAGGGGAGAGTAGGCATGATAGATACATTTTACACGGTAAGGGACAACTGGGCGCCGCCAACTGGGCGCTGCCAACTGGGCGCAGCCGACTGGACGCCTGCCAACTAGGCGCCAAGCCAACTGCGCGCCAAGCCATCTGGGCGCCAAGCGAACTGGGCGCCAGCCCAACTTGGCGCCAAGTTATACCCAGGCATAACGCAACACAAATTTGACCATGAATTTTTACTAAATCCTCAGCAGGATATTATTCTTTTGACAAACCATGGAAAATTCTCTGCTTACAACAAGCAACTTACAAATTTCTAAGAATTTCGTAATGGTGCCTCATAGTACAGGCGGTTAGATTAGATTAGGTTCGGTTAGGTCAGGTTACAAAATTGTATTCGGGCTGTTGGCCACACTATTCGCACAATTAACTTTAAGTTAAGAATGTAAATATAAATTTGTTAATTTAATAAATAAAGTTTGTCAAAATCACACAGTGTTAATTATTACATAAAATGAGGTAGAGAAAAAGAAATATAGCACTTAAGAAAAATAATATAAAAAGGAGTCCGATTTATAGAATAAAGCGAAAATAAGTTTTATTTCCCTGTTTTTTTTCCTGTGAATTTATTTTAGTATTGTTTTTCTTAGGGTGTGGCTTTATTCCTTATTATTATTCCAACTCACGCCCAGTTGGCTTGGCGCCGAGTTGGCGGGCGGCCAGTTGGCTTGGCGCCCAGTTGGCTTGACGCCGAGTCGGCCAGCGCCCAGTCGGCGGCGCCCAGTTGTACCAGACCCCATTTTACATATGCTTAATAAATGAAAGCATATAAATAAAAATTCATTAGTAATACCAGAAGAAACATTTAAAACAAAGTTTATTTACAAAATGTAAAAATAGAATAACATTTGTTATTTTTTCCAACTTTTCTATTGCTTGCGATTGTCCTTTTCATCCCAGGCAGAGGATTGAAAGGAACAATTATTGTAGTAATGAAAGGGACAGTATAATTTTTGGAAGATTTCATGGCTAACAAAAATATATTCCTGTGAAATCTATATCGAAAGAATAAAAACTTTTCACTCTGTCGGTTCCATCATTCAGGTGCGGGTCCGGCAGCTTCATTTCAATATCTTTTTTGCCTATGTCGGCTATGTCATCAGTATCTGGATAGATAAATTAAAAATAATCAAATTTCTTTTTCAAAAACTGTACCGTAAATTCATTTTCTGCATATTTTTTGTTTCTTTGGTTCAAAACCTTTGTCCAAAACCTAAGCTACAGCAGCCTTGAATTCTTCTGGAGTTTTTCAAATTCAGTTTACCTTTTTATTCTTCCTGTCCATAACGCAATCAGTCTGTAAATTTCATTCTAATTGAATCAATGCGTATCAATAAAAAATATCTTGCATTGAAAGGAAGGAAGGAAGTATTGCAACGGACATGTCCCTTTCAACACTTAGGTATCTGTCCCTTTCATTACACAGTCACAAATCTACAAAAAATATTTGTGTACTATGACATAACCTCATATATCGGTACCAATTTTCACCAAATATATCCACAATAGATCTACCACTTAACATACAAAATATAGAAAAGATTAAATATAATTAACTGACCAAATATCTTGAACAAATTAGAGGTCTAAATGTATGATTTTCACCCCAAATTTGAATAACTGTTGAACGTGTTAAAACACTCAACACAAATGGCAGTTCACATAGATGTAAGTAAATATACAGTGACTTAAATAGACAGTGGCGACAATAGGGTGACCAACTTTTGATTGGTTGTCTAGATCACGTGGTACCGGTAGCCATGTTGTGGCTAAATTGAGGGTTTACATTTTCTGTTCTTATGAGTTTGTTATGTAGTTGTGATCTTGTGGTGTAATTGATTGGATTTTTCTTAAAGAATAGTAGATTATATGTATACAAATTAAGTTTTGTGCTTGAAAACTTTACAAGGACTATTTTTTGTGCGTTTGTTATTCCTTTTTTGTGGTGTAATTCTTCGGAAAAAAGTAATAAGTAAAATAAATAAAAAGTTTAGGAACGAAATGCCGGGTTGCGCAGCAGTAAATTGCAGCAACTCTGCAAAAAAGGGTTTCTTAATGAAACGCTTTCCCAGAGACCCAGCAAGGAGAAGAGAATGGCTTATCAAAATTAGAAGAGATAATTGGAAACCGACTGATTATTCTTGTTTGTGTGAGGTAGGTACAAGTTTTATGTACAGTTTATTTTTATAATAAAAGTGAATATTTAGACCTATTTTGTGTGTCCTGTGCACATTTTAGATTACAAATTACTTCATCGCATACTTTTATTTTAGGTTCATTTTGCTCCTGAAGTTTGGGAGAAGACTCGGGAAGATGGCACTAGAAAGCTAAAAGCTAATGCTGTACCTTCAATTTTTTCATTTTCATTGCCAAAAAGCAAAAGAAAACCTCCAGCACAAAGAAACCTGTTGCCAAAGACAACTAAACCATCGTGCTGTAAGTGCCCACTTTATATAGTTTGTTATATTTTGTCTACTGCGGCACATAAAACACTATACTCTACAATCCGTGTAATAATAGTAAACATCATTTGATGAATATTTATCTAAATTAGGTATTTTTTTTAAAGGTAAAGCCACATCAGCTTTACAAATCATGACAGAGGACATGGAAATAACTATAGCCGGCAATTTAGGGGCACAGCCATCTGCGTCAACGGGGGATTTGCCAGAAAGTCAGCGACCGTCTACATCAAACTATACATCAAGTGAAGAAGATGAACATGGGATGTCTTTCTTGTTCCAAGAAGAGAGAAATGCAAAATCAACAGAGCTAATGGCCAAACTAAATAAACTCGAAAAAATGTATTTCAAGGAAAGAAGCAGAACCAGAAAATATAAAAAACTTGTAAGAAATGCCACAAAGAAGCTTAAAAATGTTGAAAAAACTTCTTTGTCAAAATTTAGCCAACATCAATTGTTACAGCAGTTATTTAACAATGACCAAATCTTGGCTCTAAGAAAGAAAAGGTCTTATAAATCGACAAAATTTATGAAATGGACAAATGCGACTGTAACAAACTCCTTAAAGTTAAAATTTAGTTGTGGAAATAATGGTTATACCGAATTATTAAAGCAAGGATATCCTTTACCTTCTATTCGCACACTGCAGAGAAGATTACAAAACCTCAAATTTGATAGCGGTATTCTTAATGAGGTGTTTGACTTTTAAAAAAAAAATTCAGACCTTTGAATCCCATGAAAAGGATTGTGCCCTAATTTTGGATGAAATGGTGATCACCCCAGGAAATACCTATGACACCTCTCTAAAAAAATATTTTGGCGAAGTAACTCTTCCTGAGCACACAGGTCTAGCCACTCATGTGTTGGTTTTTATGCTGGGTGGCGTTACCACTCGCTGGAAACAGGTGGTGGCATATTATTTCACCAGCGACTCGGTTAATGGTGCAGTGTTCAAGAACATTATAGAGAGCATATTTAAAAACGCTGGTGAACTTAATTTAAACATTTTAAGTGTTACGTCTGACATGGGACCTTGCAATCAGGCGCTGTGGAAAACTTAGGGTATAGGGGCCGGAAGATATTCACCAATAAACTGTAAAATAAGGCACCCACTTAATCCAGATAAACATGTTCATGTTTTTGCTGATGTGCCACACTTATTTAAAAATATAAAATCCATGTTGGTATCCAATAAAATTATAAAAATACACAATCAAATTGTTGAAAAGTATAAATTACCAACAAATGAAATTTTATCCAGCCATATATCTGAGGTGATAGCTCATCAGAAGGATCACTTTTTTAAGTTGGCACCAAAATTAACAGAAGAGGATCTGCTTCCTAGTCATTTTTCTAAAATGAAAGTGTCGACTTCGACAAATGTAATAAGCCATTTTGTAAGCAGCGCATTGAAGTTTTTAAGCGAAGAAGTGAAAAAACCTGCTTATTTAACTACAGCATGGTTTTTGGATCAGGTGGAAAAATGGTTCTTTTTAATGACCTCGAGGCATCCATCTTGTGCTTTAAGTAAATTTAATCCGAAAGTTTATAACGAATCTGTTCAATTTTTACACGATTTTATGAATATCTTTACTTACTTAGAGGTCGGATGTAAAAAACTTTGGAAACCATCCCAAACAGGTGTTCTGATTTCTACACAGTCCATGTTGGAACTGCATTCCTATTTGTTGAATGAGCGAAACTACCACTTTGTGTTAACAAGTCGCTTTTCCCAAGACTGTTTGGAAAATCTTTTTAGCGTCATGAGGAGCAAGCAGATTGTTCCAAACGCCATACAAGTAAAAAACAATCTGAAATTAATCTGTGTGTCTCAATATTTAAAAATGCAAGTGCCAGCAGCTATGATGAAGATGATAGGGAATTTCTCTCGGGCTTTTTAGACACCATAAATAAAACACCACCATTATATGAAGAAGTGCAGCTACCCGGCGAAATTAGAAATCCTGTTTTTAATTTAAATTACAGTGAGCTAAACTCATTCTATAATATCTCTGGATATATACTACGGAGTATTGTAAAAACTTCAAAAACTTGTTCAACTTGTATAGATGCCGCAGGTTCCATAACTCCGATTTATAAACATTATACCAAGTTTAGTTTAATCAAGCGATTTAAAGAACATTCCCTTTTTTTTACTACAGAGACTGTTTTTTATTTTTTTTTAGAGATGGAAAGCGTTTTCAAAAAATACTTTCCTATTATCTCAACACAAAATATCAACATCAAGGAATTTTATTTTAAGGCAATGTCATCTTTACAATTAGAACTACCTGATTGTCACAAACTTAAAAATAAGATATTAAAAGATTTGTTATATTTAGGCTAAAAATTAATTCAAAAAAATGCAAAGGTGCTTCAAAAAAGCATGGCAGTAAGTCAGTGGCCGGTCATTCTTTATAATAACTTATAATTAATTATAGTATTATTAAACTATTTCTGTTAGTTTGTTAACAATGAAATATATTGTTTAAATACAGTATGTTGTTTGTTTGTAAGTTTCAATAATAAATCTCAATGTTATGATGTCATTTACTGATACGTAATTATTTGTTGTAATAATTTGTAACGGCCTTCGTGCCAACTCTATGGGATTGTTCAAAAAACGTTTTTTAATATTAATATTTGTGATTAAATGTTGTGAAAAAAATGGATCTGTTGGGGTCTCCATTATTCTTATGCAGCTTTTAAAAGCAACATCTTTAAATATTATGCTTTAAATTTTTAAATATAACCGTTAATTATTAGGGGACATAAAACATCTATATCTGATTGTAAATTTTGTATAAAATGCCCTGTTTTCGGATTTAATTAATAAATTACCATTAGAACTCTTTACTAATATAATTCAAATTTGCCACAACATGGCGGCGGGGGCGTGGCCTTGTCCTATTGTCGCCACTGTCTATTATCAAGTCACTGTAAGTAAATATGACAACTGATGCCATCTACTGAGAAAAATCCGTCAGGCAACTTACGCATATATGCTCAGAATTCAACCTGTCCCTTTCATGCCTACTTTCCCCTACCGTTATATACCTAAAACTCTAAATCGTTGTAAAGATAAAAAATAAAAAGTCCAGAAATATAATAATTTACAGAATGTTCTATTTAAAATAAAGAAGTTGTCTATTGTCCCGCGTAAACAAAACACCCTGTATAGTTACCAATAATTTTAACTTATGCACAGTAATCAAATAAACAACTTCGGTATTTAAAGTTCTCTCCAAGCTGGTATAATAAAGACATGAGGAAACCAAATCGCACTATTATGTTACCCTGTATATAAGTTTGTTTAAAACGTATGTGTTATTAATTATAACAATCAACAACGCAAAATTGAAAGACTTGTGCGATTTTTTGACCTTCTTTAAAATTGCAAAATAAATACATGAAAATGGTTTGTTCGTCAGTACATTTTGATGACAACCCAGAAAGGAGCGGCTTTGAAAAATTTGCCTAGGAGCGGCACATACCCTCGCGACGGCGCTGCACCAGTGCAAACCAGTATAATATTGTCAGCTTAATTTAGCAAATGCCTCTACCCAACCTTTACGAGCTAGTAAAGACGAAGCTCACCACGAAATTAATTAACGCTAAACGATGGACAAAGGACTGGAAGTATGTGTTCTGCTTATTTAGTTGCGCTTCAGCAAGGTATTACGATTATATATTAAAGTTTTTGAATTTCCTCTGTTACACCGAAAATGTGCCACAAACTTGTCAGAAATGTTGGATGCTTATAAAATATTAATTGCAATTTAAGTAATTGCTGTTTGAAGGATCCAAGCTGTTTCCCATAAACTAATATAATATTGTGTTGCTATTAGGCGATTAACGTTAAATTTTCGATGAGCCTAATACGGTACGCAACATAATTACCATATTTCTTGTATTTTCCTAATATGCATTTAACTGTAGATACCATGATTAGGTTAATTTATATAAAATTTTAAACGATTTATAGCTCGTTAACTTTTCACATTATTTGCAGTAACTTATGCTATTGGAATTTACTTATATAGGGATTCACATAATTCTCTTCCTTGAAATATTGTGTTTCTGCTTACCTATATCTAAGGAGTAGTTAAAATTGCTGTACAATTGATCACAGAGTTGTTGAGTCATCATCTTCCTTATTCAGAGTCTCTGCAAAAGAAAATGACTGATTAGTATGACTTATTAGTAAACGAAAAATTTCAAATATTACAATACGAGGATGGTTCGATAACTACGTGGCCTAACAAAGAAAACGCAGGTTTTTTTCGACAAAAAACATTTTATTTTTCAATATAGTCTCCTGCTCGCTGAACACACTTATTCCAACGATATTCCAAATTAGCAATGCCTTCATTGTAGGTCGATGAATCCAAGTCCTCGAAATAGCTATTTACAGCAGTGATTACCACGTAATTCGACGAAAATCTCTTATCGGCTAGCCATTTTTTCAGGTTTGGAAACAGATGATAATCGCTGGGAGCCAAATCTGGGGAATAGGGAGAAAGGGGCACTAATTCAAATCCCAATTTATGAATTTTGGCCATTGCAATCGCAGACTTGTGGGCAGGTGCGTTATCTTGATTGAAGAGCTCTTTCTTCTTTACCAAATGAGGCCGTTTCTCTTTGATTTTGTTGCAACAAATTGGCATAATACTCGCCATTTATTGTTTTCCCCTTTTCTAAGTAGTCGACCAATATAATTCCATGAGAATTCCAAAAATACGGTTGCCATAACCTTTCCTGCTGACAAAACCGTTTTTGCCTTCTTGCGGTGGCGGTGAACCTTTGTGTGTCCATTGTTTGGACAGTTCTTTGGTTTCGGGAATATAATGGTGGACCCAGGTTTTATCAACGGTTATCAACGGCGCAAAAAATCCTTCGGATTGTGGCGAAAACGTGCCAAGAGGTCGCGAGAAACACTCAAACGATTCAATTTTTGCTCCGGTGTGAGCAACCGCGGCACCCAACGCGCCCAGTATTTTTTCATTTCCAATTCTTCAGTTAAAATTCTGTGCACCCTGTCATTTGAGATACCCACTATCTCTGCTATCTCGCGCACTTTTAGTCGACGGTCATCCAATACGATACGGTGGACTTTTTTAATCATATCCGGGGCAGTAGCAGTTTTTGGACGTCCACTACGGGGTTCATCATTTTTGCTCACACGACCACGCTTAAATTCGGCAACCCAAAGATTAACCATTGAAAACGAAGGAGCGGATTCTAATAGTGTTGAATACAGCTCTGCTTTGATTTCGGTTGGTGTTAAGCCTTTCAAATGAAAGTACTTTATCACTGTTCTCAACTCAGTTTTTTCCATTGTTTACAAAATCACACGAGACGTTCAACTTTGGCTTACTGTCAAAAACAGACTAATTGACAGATCGCTCTGTACTGTCATTTTTAATCTAATAAAGGATAGTTCTACAGAATGATAAAGAAGATTCCTCCGAATTAGCGCCATCTCTGTGTTAGGCCACGTAGTTGTCGAACAACCCTCGTATAGTGTAGCTCTCGTTTAACTTTTTTGTGTTTGTATGAGAGCATTTGTTCTTTGTATTTAGTATTAAAGTTTCTAATTGTCTGGTCTTCTAACTTCTAATACATAACTAACACAGATATAGAAATAAAACTCAGCAAATTCCAATACACGTGTGGTACAATACGAAGAACATTTGAAAACTCCAATCAAAGCACTGTCTTAAAATAGTATAAAATGGCGAGACCAATGCTACTATACGGAAGCGAATGTTGGACACTGACTCAAAGTCAAAGGAAAAAATCCAAGCTGCAGAAATGAGATTTCTAAGATCCACTGTGGGATACACGTGGGAAGATTATAAAAGAAACGACGAAATACTAGTCGAGCTTGGAACAGCAAATATTCTAGAAATTATGGACTAGTATAGTCAGAATTGGTTAGACCATAGAAAACCGAAGGCGCTATACCACTACAGACCATAGGCAGGCGAAACGTAGGCAGACCAAGAAGAAGATGGGACCAATTTGTATGAAGACAGAACAGAACTCGAAGGCCTACACCCTGATGATGATAATGATTATTCTAACTTTATCCTAATTAAAATTATCTTACATTTAATGTAATGTAATAGTAATTTTATCTACTATGATGTTATTTTACATTTAATGTTAGTCCGTGATTTTTATCTACTATGAATATGACTGAAATGTAAACTAAACAAGTATTTACAAAAATAGACGTAGCTGCTCTCGGCTCATAACAGGCAGCAATTTAAAAGGCTTAGACGAGAGGTTGGATAGGTCAGGTAGCTCTTAGAATCTTAAGGGGGATATAACGTTAAGGGCCGACAGTCTACCCAAGAGAGTGTTGTTGGTAGCTAGGCATTAGTTTGCGTACTTTGGCATAATCACCTATTTATAGCGTTTGCGAATCTACTAACTGATTGTTATGCGATTATCCCCTATACTGAGGTGACGTGTGATATTAGTGTTACTATTTGTCTGTTTATTATACGAATATTGGCCGCAATAGCAAGCTCGGGTATATCGACAGTGGCGTCGCACATGCATTGTGCTAGCCATATAATGATATATATCACATGAAGTGTTATGTATATTGACCCGAATAGTTGTGTATTATCCATCTTGTTATTAAATGCAGTTTACAAGCACTGGGTCCTATTATTGCTATTATACAGGATTGGTGTATGTATGTAAGTAGTTGTTGGAAGTTGTACCGTAGTGCATACAATTGTGTTTGTTTGTGAATAGATAACGTGTATGGCATGTTTAATCATTTTAAATCTTGCTATTATTTGGGAGGTAGTCAGCTGGTAGAGGTGGTCTCGTAAAGGTGCCTATGTCGTATTATTACTCCCCCCCCCTGTTGTGAATAACAGTGTTTGGCAAGGCATAGTCCAGTTTCAGAGCTCACTCTTGATGATTGGGATGATGGTTGCACCAGAAGATATGCATAATTATAGTAATTAATCTATTATTACGAGTGGCTACGGCCACATTAGCTAGCCGGTAGATGAGCTTCCATATCCCGTTCGTATCCCAATCAAAGCGTAGGGGGCTGCAGAACCCTCGGTGAGTACAATGCCCAATTTATTGACAAATCAGTCAGTCTGTGTTTTAGTATCTGTTGCATGTCACCTGCCTGACTCCGCCAGTGAGTTCTGATCGCATCTGCTGTTTGTATACTCAGGAACTCCATAAATGAAATGCAAAAGCGCTGCAACCTTAGATAATTATTCTTTTAATTAACTTTCCATACGCCCCCCATACGATCGAACCTAATATTAACAGTCAAATTTATTTTCAGGAAGACGGCGTGCCAATGGGAAATTGGGAAATGGGAAATAATTATTTAGTCTTAAACTTATATATTAATTCCAAAATCAAATTTGAATATGCTATTTACAGAAAACCTACACAGACAGATAGCACAATACCACAGAAGTCATGTCACCATAATAACAATAGTTGCAATGCTAAACCGATTGACATATTAATTAAAAAAGGATTTTAAATTAGAAATTTGAAAATGTATTCAAAAGACAAATCTGACAATGTTAAATTTCTATATTTCCGGGTTCAAAATTAAACCGTTCAAAGTGTAATTCTGTGTACACAGGCCAGACAATTGGAAAGTTTGATACCAGATCCAAAAACACATCTTCTTTTTCTTCTTCTTCACATCTTCTTGTCAGAGGAGTCGTGATCAGAACACATACGACCATACAAATACAAAAGTCCATAAAAATGTAAATGTCCCGCGTTCTACGAATATGAGGTCTGTATTAGCCCCGGAAGATCTGAAGAACCGAACCTCCATGAAATAGAACTCATTCAGACATAGTTCAGGATACAAAGAGCACGTTCGTTATCGTCACTCCCGCGCACACATAATCTGAACACATCTATGAACAAAATTGCTTCCAATGACCGAATGTCCAAGTCATGTGTTGCCTTGAAAATTGCATACGAACTCGACGGTGCCTTGGCAGCAACCGTTGTCTAACTGATGGTCTCGAGGTTGCAAGACCACTTTCTATTAATATTCGGCATATAGTCCGTTCATTTATCCATATTCCACGACCAGCTCTAAGCGTTTTTGTGTTGCTACAACCATTGTTCTTCGATCTCACAAAACGTTAGGACAATAAATCGATCATCGCTTGCTGTTGTCGATCTCTCCGACCAGGCCAGGTATTCTCGAAAGTCGAACGCTCCTAGTCGCATACGATTTTGACGTCATCTCGAGCGATTTTGTAAAAATGGTATTCTTGACGCGACCGCTCGGCGAGCACGCGAAAATTGTCGACTAGGCGTGTTCGAATTGCAACGAGTGGTAGGATACCATTCCATTTTCACTTGCGGACGCGCGAGATTCCCAGTGGTATTTGTATTTTTGTTTTGTGGCCGTTTTCAAACGGTGTAATGGCGAAAAAATTAAAAAAAAAACGTTTACACAAATGGGGAACAGCGACGTATGTTGACGCTGTTGTTACAGCAAAAACCGCAATTGGTATCTGGGCAGCATACCTCCAGTTTTACGTACAAGGACGCTCAGCAACAGTGGAAGTTAATTGCTGATGCCCTAAATGCTATCCCCGCTGGGGCCAGAAAAGACTGGAAGCATTGGAGGAAGGTAGGTTGAAATTAGTAAACTTCCAAGAATATTATTATGTTATTCATTATTGCATTATAGACATGGCAAGACCTACGCAGTAAAGCTAAGGCTAAAGTATCGGCCCAACGTTTACATATGATCGGCACAGGAGGTGGAAGCGCAACCCTAGTGCCGCTGGATGGGGTGGATGAAACCATCCTGAACATCATAGGACCCACGATTACCAATGGAATTAATGTGGGAGAATCCTTGGTGACCATTGTAAGTTAATATGAACATTAGTAAATCTAAATATTAATTTTTTATGTTGCCTATACTTAATATTTTCTAGGTTCCGGAGTATTCTGCTCCATCAACTTCTGCTACAATTGCGTTGGTACCTGTGGCCACATCAGTACCAATGGCTCCATCGGCACCCGTGGCTACGTCAGTACCAATGGCTCCATCGGCACCTGTGGCTACGTCAGTACCAATGGCTCCATCGGTACCCGTGGCTTCGTCAGTACCAATGGCTCCATCGGCACCCGTGGC
>JABXWE010033726.1:0-13504 GCA_014611495.1 Limonius californicus
AATTTTCTGTAATAGTGCACGACGTAGTATTGGTCTGATTAACTGATAAATTTGTAACGAGGACAGTTAAGTGCAGTACATGTCAATTATCGCTACAATTATTACCAATGTTTGAAAGGAATTAATTGGAAACTAATTCACTGAAGCGGTCTATAAAGCTTCATTAATTGTATATAGCGGCGCCTGATTGCTAAGATGGAATTGAAGTGTGGCTCGTCATTATAAGAGATGCATCTTTCGTTTTTAATATCCCAGAAGTCGTTAACGAGTAATATACATATTTACTATCGTATAAATATTAAATAAGATGCGTTCTAGAGTAGCAAAAAGTATTATCTGTTCACCACTATTTTTCCTTCCGAGCGGTTATGATTTATTGATATTAAGTTGAACACTCTGAATTGGGGCTAAGATTTATCAAACATTGAACTGGCTAAAGTTAATGGTGTTATATGAACACCATTTGGAGGATATTGATTGGGTTTAGTAGTGTGCCGTAGCTACGATTAATGTGTTCGACTATTGTGCTGAAAAAATCATCAGACATTTACACGGCCTTTTTCCCTGAGAAGGCAATAGCAAATCACCGAAGTACTTTTGCAAAGAGCACCTTTTCTGGAGAAAAAGTGCTCGGTTAAACCAGCGTTTCCTAAAAAGATCAACCAACTTTACAAAGAAAATATATAGGAAATGGCAGTATAATTTGCATAGCTGTCTTGAATAACGCTGGAAATTCTTCTTGCTAGTTAATCCAAAACTCGACAATAATTGTCGGCAAAAAATTGTGTCTTCTTTTCTGTACTTGATGTTAAATCAATGACTTGTTCCTCTTCTTCCAACGATAAACCTGTAGGTGTAACTTCAAATGGGTTTATTATCCTCTTGTATTTGGTCAGAAGACTATCATTTTCAAAGAAGTATCTTTTGAAAGTTTTAAATAACTTTTTTAATGATGTCTGTTTGCATTTAAAATAATTAATTTTTAGAAAATGTTATTCAAATACGTCAGTTTCATTATGAACAGTTTATTAACAAAATTCTCATTCAAATTTCTCATTCTCATTTTTGTGATTTTCTTCTTTCAAAAACGCATACATTTCCTGCCTAAGCTCAAAGACCCGCTGTATAACTTTTCCACGTAATAACCACGGAGATTCACAATAAAACAATAGTGCTGAATAGTCAGGACCCATATCATCGCACATTGAAGAAAATAGTCTTGCCCTTAAAGGCCTTGTTTTTATATAATTTATAACAGAAATTACAATCCGTAATACCAATTGAAGTCCCGGGCTGATTTCCATCGAAGCGAGTGATTTCCTGTGTATCATGCAATGGTTCCGAGTGGAATTTTGATATAAGTGCTTGTAGCCCATCATATTATTATTTTCCTGCCATCGCCAGTGCCCGAACAGTACAAACACTAACACAGTTTTTCCACTCCAGGTCAGAGTTGACTAGATAATTATCAGTCATTTAAAATAAACTACTCAAACATGAATAGGGATACTGTAATAAAAAGCATATACGTTTGTATTTTGGCGGCTAATGGTCGTCTATTATTGATAATTAAAGCAAGCGGCAATGTTTGATGTTAAGAAATAGGAAACAATCGAATCCAGTTGCAACTGTTTAACCGTATTAGTGTCAAGTCGAGTTCGTGTGTTTGATTGCATAATCTTTCCTGTCTTCTTAAAATCTTTTTTGTTCATGTTTTTTTTATTCGTGTGTGACCTTTGGGTTTTTCCTAATAAACAACAATGCAGAGAAACCATTTAGCAATAGAACAACGCAATTTAGCCGTTACTGTGCACCAAAGAGGAGATCGCTAGGCGGACATTGCTGATATGTTAGGAATCACGTGGAGCGTAATTTCACGTGCCCTTTCGCGCCTTAGAGAAGCAGGTACGACTGCAAGAAAGGCTAGAAGTGGATCTTTTCGCATCACAACACCTCATGAGAATCGACTTCTGGTAATTAATGCAAGAATGCATCCCTTTCCAACTTCTCGACATCTACAGCAAGTATTCAAGAATGCCACAGGTAATCGAGTCCCCGACCAGCCTGTGAGAAATCGATTGTTTGAAGTAGGACTTACCTGACATCTCATGGAAGAACTGTGGCTCAACGAAGACACCGAGTGGAATGATCAAAACGTAGACCTCAAGAAGCGATACCGTGGGATGATATACTGTTTTCGGTCGAGTCCAGATATTGTCTCAGTAATGACAGCCTGCGTCAAAGACTATATCGTAGTGCCGGACGTCGTACCTTACCTCAGTATACCCAACTAGTTGTTACCTTTGGTGGTGGTGGTCTTATAGTATGGGATGGAATTTCTTTAGGGTGTCGTACTGACCTCCATATGTTTAATGGTACGCCCGTGAGAGGGCTAACGTTATGCCCAAGAGATCATTATAGACCACGTTCTGACAACGCAAGGCCACATCGTGCTCGGGTTGTTTTAGAGATGCTTCGAGATGTGGAAATAAACGATCTTGCTCTTCCTCCCCTATCTACAGTCCTCAACCCCATCGAGCATGCATGAGACCTTTTGCATAGACATCTGGATCATCATAATCCAAGGCCTGCTACTGTGCAACAGCTGAGGAACGTATTTCCGGTACTACGGCATCAAATTGCACAAGAACATATTGATAATTGCATTGAGAATACGCCAGCAAGGTGCAGAGCAGTTATTACTGCCAGAGAAGGTGTCACGCAGTATTAGAATTTAATAGGTTTAAGTTCAGTGAAAGGAGATAATAACGATTTTCATTATAATATTGTTAAATTTCTTCCATAAACGTACCTTTGATGTAGTTTTCATGTTCATGACTAAAAAGACGTCACATTTTGTTGTTTTGGTAGTTTTTCATTATAAATGCAATTGGTGTTGCCTTTAAGTGTCTTATACTGCAATATCCCTATTCACTTTTGAGTAGTTTAGATCCGCACATGCAGTTCTTTTCTGAATTTATTTACAGAAAAGTAAGTCCTTGCTTATAGGTACATTATCGCAGTAAGGAACGTAGGCTATCAAATGTGCATCTTTGATAATATCAGTTGCCTCCTCTACCTGAATATCAAATAATTTGTTCATAAATTTCGATAGAAGCTGCTCCTGAAGATTCTCTGTCATATCATCAATGCGTCTATTATTACGTAGTATTAGTTGATACTGATATTCTCTGAATCTCTTTAGCATAACTATCTTCAAGCATTGTTGCGACCATACCAACGGCAGCAGGAAGAATAAGATATTCCGCAATAGTGTTAGGTTTCTTGCACTTGGCTATGTGTTGTATAACTTTATAAGATGCAAACAGAGCTTTTTGAGACAACGATGAAACTGTATTAAAAGGATAATTTCTGATTACTAAACTCTTTCGATTTACTTCTTCATTTTCATGGTCTTTATGCTTTGTTTGCCAATGCCCATTTAGTTTATATGGTTTCATGCTCTCTACTATTACACATTGTAGTCGCTCTTCCCCATTAACGACTATTTTTATTAAACCAAAATTCAAATACTTGTCACAATATTTTCTAGTTTTTGCTTTGGCAGCTTCTTTTTCTGCAGACGCAGATGTACTTGCACACTCAAAATTACTTTTAGAACCGATTAAATATGTTTCCATAATTGAAAAATATGCTTACATCTTTAAATCATTCAGGTGCAACAGAACACAAACGAAATATTACTCGCCTACTCGCTGCTACTCTTACTATTAAACTAACCTAACTGAACATGCATCATGGTTTTATACGTTCTATCCATACTGTTTCTGAGCCACTTTGCAGCGCTCGGAAAAGTTCGAGATTCCGTTTTGCTAGAAAGGGGGCGTGTATAATAACATAGAAAAAAGGGGCCGCGAAGCCTAAAACTTTGGTCTTTGGTATAAACTCTAGAATTTAAATGTCCCCAAAGAAATAAATCTAATAGATTCAGGTCCGAAGAACGAGTGGCCCTTTAAGTACAACCCCTACCTATCTACCCGTATATTTGGAAACATTTCGTTACAAAAGTGCCAAACATTTAGAGCGTAATTGGGAGGTGTTCCGTTCTGGTAAAGTCAACTATTATTAGGTAATTCCCTTTCTTCTTCAAGAGGAGGAACAATTTGATTTTCAGACAGTTCAGAACAACTTTACAAAACTGTTTACGCTTCTCACATTCTTCTGTTTTCATGAGCTGCTAGATAACAATTACGAAATAATATTGTTCATTATCTCTAAAATTATTAAAAATAAAGACATCAACCCTTATATCTCTGAATTCGCAAAAAAAAAGAGTTTTATCGATATATTATTAAATATACAGGATATTCCACTTAAGATAAAAAAATGATATCATTTGCGGCTAAACCGGAATTCTTTTTGAACCGCCAACACCTTCATTGTATCCGTCGTATGTAGAACATTCATCGAAATCGCGGTTGCATAGTAGAAATATTTATAAATATTTGCATTGTTCCGTACTTTAACTCAACCCTGTACGGAAATCTTAACGGAAAACATGATTTCAAAATCGAATTTAAGGTGGCAATCACCTTAAACTCGACATTTCGCCTTGAAATTTGAAACATCAATTCAAAATCTTGATAATAAAGGTGAGAATACAACTTAAAACCGAGGCTTTCCGATCATGTGATGTCGTTAGCCATAGACTACAGAGCTCAAACTTATCAATACATTAAAAGGCCGGTCTTTCACTGTTCCGACAAAGGTCTCCGATAGGTGTCAGGCGGTATAAACTAACCCGACAGCGTTCTTGCGTCTGTCAATACAACTTATCCTGTTGGTTAGGTATCGGCCAAATTCTTACTGGTTAACTACCACTGGGTCCAAAGAATGTGAGGCAAATTCCGTGCAATGGTGTGCGGAAAAGAAAGCATTATCTTAAAAGCAGTGAGTTAAACAAAGATCCCTATAGTTCGTTTACCAAACGCCGGGGGCTGTGAAGGACGTCACTCAACGTCACTTGCACTTGCAATTGTATGTGAAAACCTTACAATAATTTTTTTGCGATAGAAATGCGGTCGCCCCAGCTGGGATTCGAACGTCTCAGCCGATTGGCCACATTTCGTGTGACCTCGAGTGGCAACGCATTCGCGCACTACTCCACCGAGGCCCCTATTAATTCTACCTGCACTAATATAATATAATGAACCGCTTGCATAAAATCGCAAAGTTACAGAAAAGTAACTGCTCGCTTGTTACACAATGGTTTATGAAATATAAAAAATTCCGTCTATATAGCTATATAGTACTACATTATGTGGTGTAACTTATTTAAATTTCTTCCAGTAATGTTAAACAGTGTTTTCCTTTAATTTAAATCTTCGGAAAGATTGCAGTCATCCGAATAATCAAAATGATTACGTCGATAAGTATACGGTCTGGATTCACATGACTAAAAATTTCCGCGTCTTCAATTTGTGTAATTTATGTATTTATTAGTACTACACCAGAAAAATAGTATTAATTTTATATAGGCTTTATTTACATTTAAATCCGCTCGAAATATTTCGTATCACCCCGTACACATTCGGCTGCTTCTACTACCCGATAAGTTTAATCCTATGGAATAAGTAAACTAACCTCTGATGTAGACTACCAGACGCCTGAAACACAGAAAATACCTTAACAAGGAGGATATATTTAACTGGTAGCTTGTCTAGAACTTTATCGGTACATTGAAAGACCGGCCCTAAGAGTAGGGGAATAATATCTACAATAAATATCATTCCATATTAGTTTGTAGATATCGACTTATCTTAGCATTGTCACAAAAGTATTTGCAACTTACAAGTCGTTTGTTGTAAGTTTTATTACCTTGCGTGTAGACTAGTACGTTTGTGGTGTCACATACAATCCATCAAGCGCATCTCGGCGTTCAATAACGTTAAGATTTTATGTCACATACCATTTTTATACGTCAACGACATGGAATATGTATGAACTAGGGCGTGCTCTCAAATAACTAACTTTCAAGGACTATTTCTAGCTACGAAGGATAAAAATTCCAAAGCGTGTGTCATAAAAAATACTATATACAAATCCCATAATCGTACAGCTCCTAAAATAGGTATGTTCTGAAACTTCTGAAGCTAAATAGATACTCATACAAAGTGATTATTAAACACAACTGAATTAAAAACATTTTCAATAGAATTTAGTCTAACCTTCTACAATTCTTTTATTCGCTTATTTAAAACGGTTTAAAGAATTAGCTTTAACCTTATGCTGGGTCGTCCGTTCGGTTACCATTATCATTAAAATTCTTACGAAAGAGCGGGCATTCTGCAAATGGAAAATGGTTACAGATCCCGCCCAAGTACGCGAGCCGAACTCAAAATTAAGGAAACGGTGCAGAGGCACAGAACTGATCAACAACACCGTCGGCATCACCTGGCGAAAAGGAATGTAACATGCACATGTTCCCGGCAGATGTTCACCATCGACCACTGTTATTGTTGGGTTCCAGAGGAGAACATACATATCTACAACTGCTTTTAAGGAGTAATTTCACATTTTACCTATACTTGCTATAAATACCGCAAAAATATACGTGGTATGAAATTACGACGCCTTGGGTGGAACATAGCCAAGACACGGCAATTTATCTTCAATTTTTAAACTCAATTCGATTTTCCAATACTCGCTTGCTGTACAGTTTAAAAGAAATGACCCATAAAATTACTCTGGAAAAGCAGGCTATGAAACTCAATTGCCTGTTACAGTTTTTCCATTGTATCTTGACGTTAACTCCGCCCACAGTACATGGCTGACAAACAATCGCGGAAGATGGGCTTAAGTGATGTTTATTTTGAACCAATTCTAAACAACAAAATTAGAAAATACTTAACTAGGAACTTGCATAAACATTTAAATCGATTTTAATATTTTTCATGAGACATTTTCATTAATAAAAAGTAGGAAAGTTCTTTCGCATTTATCATGTGACCAAGAACGAATTTTCATTGGAAGTGATATTAGCTGACGACATACTGTGCTACCAAGTAGCAAGATACCTAGTTGTATTATTGGTTTATCTATATTAATTTATCTTTATTAGTTTTGATTCTTCATAGAGTAAAATTTAAAGTATGTGTATGATTAATTCTTTGCATCCCACTGCTGGGCATCGGCTTCTTCTCTGCCACTTGTTCCTGCTCAGCGCTAAGATAGAAACACCGGGGACCTACATTTTGACGTCGAATTCGAACGACAGGAATTCCAGAGAAGGTTTTTAGCATTAAGATTCTACGGCTGCAAACCGGATTGGGAAATTGTACGTGGTGGATTGCAGACAGGATTTTTATAAATCTGCACAGTAATGCTTAGGCTCCGAACCCAAGCCAGTATCGACGTTCTACTCGCGAGTGCTCGACCAACTGATCTAGCAGCATACCATGTAGATAAAGATTATCTATGTAAAACTATATTTGCCAACACGAATAGCAAGCAGCACTGCGAGCACGTGAAATTATCCAAAAGTTTCTTCTTCATCATTCATTCATTTAAACAGTTCTGACTGTTCTACTTCAATAATATTCATAGGTTGTCTCTCCATTTTTTGTTGTGTCCAATACTTCTTTTTCCTAGGGGTTGGCTGTCTCATATTATTTTTACTAATCTGTCGTTGTTCATTTTTGATACGTTGCTATCCCATTGTTGTGGTATGGCGTTAACCCATTCCGTTATTGGTTATATTTTGTATGTTTCACGTATGTTGACCAAAACCAAAATTAAAGCAGTATACCATAGTTCACAGTTTTATCAACAGAAGGTAGTTAAGACTGGAACAGCTATTAGTGTCTGCGCAGGACGATAGCGCATACATCGTGTTACTTTCAGTCCTAACGGAGCAACGAGCGAATATTATATTTCAGTGTAAATTAGGGAAAACTCCAACAAAACTGTATGAACTGTTGGAAATTGGGTACGGTGATGACACCTTAATTCGCTGTAGTGTATTAGAATGGTTTAAATTTTAACAGTTTCAAAGAATACGTGAGAATGTAGAAGAGAATGTTAGAACCGTCATTTTGCATAGAAACACAAAATTGTATTAGCATTCGGAATGTTGAAATGAGCTATTTTCTGTTCTAGCAGTGAGTAGTGTGGGGGGAGAGGTGTTCTTTTTTTGTATTAAATCTGATAAAAAATTATTTGCGGAGTACACTAGTATTCCAGTTTGCGATGGCAAAATCTGAAAGAAACTTACATCTTGTCTATTTTGATTTTTTCTAGTTACTATCTGCTTTAGTTATTAAAATTCTTGTATTAAAACATGGCACTAAATACTAGTATATATCGGCGCCATTATAACAATATCAGACTCTTTTCGTCCACTTGTCAAAAAAAATTAAAGGTTGGCCCATAAACAATTGACCACCGAAGAAATAAATGAAAAAACCGAAGCCAACTTACAATTTTCCAATAAAATTCGAATTTTTCGGAAATGTTCACAAATTCTGCACCGTAAGTAAGATGTAAACACTTATAGAATGTTATTAAACATTAACACAATGTTTTATTATCGAAACACTTGATACGAAATACACAAAATTTATAATTTTGTGGAGCTACGTGAAAACGTGCTTTTTGCTCAAAGATTTTATAGCAACTGACTTGATTTTTAAGACAAAATCCTTCTATGCTGAGCGCGTTGCTTAGCAACCGCTTACAAACAAACAAATTCTTAAGCGTCCAATCAGAACAAAGCATTAAATTGACTAAATTATTAACAAATATTTAAAACTTACAATAACATTCTTATCAATAATTTTCCTACGAAATACTACTGTATTACTCACAAAATTTCACTCATTTCGATATCTCATTTGACATGCTTGCGACAATGCATTTAGAAAACAACTTCAATGTTAATCAAACTTAACACAAACCTTCCTCACATACATAAGGATATTACTACAAACATATTTTTCTCAAAAGAAAAGTACTAAATTCACAAATTTACACTTTAGTATGAAGCTGTGGAATGATTACATTTTTACTCATTCTTGTTAAATTACAGCTGAAGAATGCACAACAAATAAGGTTGAGAAGTTTCCTCTATGCCATTCTGAAGATTAATATAAGCCAGAACAACCAGCTTTGCTACCTAGGATTCAAGTTACACAGTCTGCAATACTAAACTAATGATGCTATTGTAAATTGCCTATTCTGCTTTAGTGCAAAAAATCTACAAATGATTTTTATACCGAGTGAATCATTACAAACATGAAACGATAGCCATGTATGATAGCTAACCACAAAGATTGAAAATGTCATCAAGGCACAAAATACAATCAATTTAAAAACAATTTTTCTGTTTAGGCTTAAACATATAGCTTTTCCAAATAGCCTAAAAAGCTTTTTTATTGCAATTTACCTTCATCGGTTTCAGTTAAAATTAGATATACCTCTACTCCTTGGCAGTTACTGAAATGGCGCTAAAGCTGCATTTTTTAATGTTTTAGAGCTTCGCCATTGAATAAAAAATATCGTGGTAGTGTATCGGTTTTTAAACACTCTTCAACTGGTTTCTAAAAGTATTTTTAAGCAATTCTAAATTTTGGTTGCCCGCCATTTCTGGTAATGTTTATTTTCAACAAGACCAAGAATCTAATGCCTAAGGGTTATTAAATAATGGTTTTTAGTAATGAAGCAATTTTTTGAACATTTCTAATAAATAATTTAAGGTTTTCTTAAACCAGTTGAGTTGAGAAAGTTCGGCAACAAACTGTTAGACTTATACTCAAGACATTTATAACATCCCTGCTTCAATATTGTAGCGAAATTTAGCGAACAAAGGAGACAAATAAAATAATATCGAATTCCGCTTCTGGTTCCCATTTTCACATAGATTTTAAATTTTATTAAAATTGATCGACGACTGCATACATACATGCTCACATTGGTGCTTACTCACGCGTACGCATGCTCATTTTTTCCTCTCCGCATCCTTTCCCCGTCCCTTTTTGGCCCCTCCCTCTTATTCTCCCTCTCCACTCTTTCCCTCTACAAACCACTCTCCCATACCTCTCCCCATTCGTTAATTGCTGCCTTGCACTCCCACCTCTCTCTCCATACATCCCTCTCTCGCCATACATCCCTTTCTCACTCTTCCCCTTTCTATCAAGCGCACGTACGAAGACGCGGACAAAAATGGTCCAAAAACCACATTTTTATGTTCCGAGAAGTCCATAATTAATATTTCTGTTAAACCCTCAGAATCGCAGTAATTTTTCTATACCTACGGAACGGAGAAGTAAAAAGTTAGAGGAGGAAGAGTCACTTCTTTCACCCGGTGTAATGTTTCCAATTTCAATTATTCAAAAATAAGTAGACAAAATTATATAGTGGAAAGTCTATAATAGACATCGCTTTGGTTAATGCGTTTGCTTCTGAAATAATTAATTACACACGGGGGAACTTTTCTATAATTTAAATCATGGTTTATGAAATTATAAATGTTTTAAAATTAAATAAACAAACTAATCTATCTCACAGTACTTAAGATATATTTCCTAGAATTGTTTATATACCAATAATATGTAATTAAATGTGCTAATTAGCAATTAACAACCCGTTTCGTTGTGGCACTCGCAGTTACGCAACTTCATACATATTTACTAATCTCTGTGTGTGCATTTACCTCGCCAGTCAAGCTTATTACCCATTACCATTAGGTGTTACGTCTATATTTGAACTTTCTAATGCACCTGCCTGCCTTGATCTTGTTATGATTGGTATGTTCTCGTTAAACCAAGAAGCAAACTTCCAAAAAAGGAAAAATATTGTAGTTACTGGAAAGAATATATCTCACTCGATCTGGATGTAGCTTTACTTAACTAATAAATGCAGTAATAAGGAGGAAACGACGGAGAATAAAAAAAATATGATCTGGGTTGCGTAAACCCTACCTAAAATGGTCTATGAGTGCTCATATGTACATTTATGATTTTAAATGGCGTAAAATATTTTTAGAATATACATATTAATAGAAGGGTGGAGACTTATGGATCATGAATTTTATGCTCTAAAATACGTTGAACACGCACGCCACTGTTAATTTAATCGCCACGCGACTCCCAGCTGCCGTATTCTTAATCGTCCCTTAGGGTAGCACCCACATGTCTTGCACGAGTGACCACAATCGACTGTGCCAACATTACATGTATTCTTTTGGCTGAAGAACTCCAGTAATAGGTTGTAATATTTTATTTGCTAGTATTTAACTGTGTTGTGTCAGTAAAGAGTTAGCTAGGAACGCGCGAACGACCACCTAGAACTGTCATTATCTTAAATTATAGTTACAACTGTAACTTATACTAAATTTGGTTTCAGAAATATAAGTCTAGGAAGTTCATCCGAAACAGTCCTCACAAATATTCTAAGAAAAATACACTAATAAAATCATATTAAAAAACGAAAAGCCTTGAATGTTACGTGTATTCTGTACATCCTGATTTCGAAAGCTTTTTCTGCGTTTTCGGTAGCTTTGTTATAGACAAAAACGATCACTTTATTAAGTATCAGGTCATCAGTATGAAATCTATTAGGATTATTATCAATGTTTACACGTACCAAAGAACAGAAAAACGTCAGTTCTATAAGTAGCAGGAATTTTAGGTTCTCTGCAGATCAAGTTTTCACCAGATTCTAGGGACTATGAATCATTTTAAGCCAGGTCGAAGATAGCATTTCTAGGAGTTTTAAACAGCGATTACTGCCATTACCGTTTGTTTATTCAGACCTACCATAGAATATATGTCTACAAGCATTTCAAAGAAATCCAATATAGTTTAATATGAATTGGACCTAAGTAATTCAAACATATTTATTCCTTAAATGAATTAGTATGTATATATTCTATCGAATCCCAGTTAACCGCTGATTGATTGGCGATTTGATTAGTTGGACCTCTGGATGATGTTATTTAAATTGGGGAACGAGAAGTAAAATACTAAAAGCTAATAAATATCAGTAAATAGTGTAGGAGGTCATTAAATATAAACTGTTAAATTTAAACGTGATTTGTGATAGCCCATTCATGAAAACTCTGTTATGTTTATAGTGAAAGGTACTTGATTAATAGTAGATATTCGTACAATTGTCTTACACGCTGGCCACGAAAATTATTTTAAAATCACGTGTGTGGTGTGGTATCTTTGACAATTTTATCGTTAGCCTCCTCTTCTTTGGGGGCAGTTTAAATGTATTTACATTTTTTGAAGATTAATTGCCTAAACTTTTAGAAGATATTCCTCTTCACGTTAAACACCGTATGTGGTTTCAAAATGACGAAGCATCTACTAACTTCCATAGAATTGTAAGAATCTACAAAGATGAAACTTTCCATAACAGATTAATTGCAACAGGTGCAATTCATCTTTGGCCTCCACGTAGTCCGTACTTGACTCCGTTAGTTTTATTTTGTGCGATAACGTAAAAAACAACGTCTACGAAACTCCCGTAGAAACTTAGGAAGTTTTACCTGAAAGAATTATTGAACAATGTAGGTCAATCACCCCAGGCAAGCTAACTCGTGCTAGAAATTCTCTTCTGCAACGGATTGACTTATGTGAACAGCAAGGTGGAGGACAGTTTGAACATTTATTACTCCATTAATAATTAGTGTTTATCTTTCTGTTTTGATTTAATTTATGTTATTGTTGTCTACATATTTTTTATGCTATCTTGGCTTTCTCTATGTTTGTTTCGTTTAAATTATAAGAAATAAATATTGTAAATGTACGTATTGCAAAACTGCATCTTATTTATTAGTAAATAGTTTCATTGTAGTTCATCCAATGTAACTTCTTTGATTTTTATTTATTTAAACAATGTAAAGTTTACTAAGATACACACAGAATACAAACAGCTGTAATGTATGTAGCCTACCTACATGTTACAAGATAAAGTAATCATCCTGTATATTAAAATCAAATGTAGTTAACCGCTGACTGATCGGTGATTTGCTTAGCCCTCTGTATGATGTCGTTTAATTCAGGGAACACGGCACATAACATACTAAACAATAACAAATATCAGGAAATAGTGTAGGCAACCAGACTAGGTGGAAGTCATTAAATATAAAAATTTTGACTGGAAGATTGATTGGTTGAACGGTACCTCGTCAATAGTAGATATTCGTACACTTACCGTACATTTAACCCTAACTTACTACCATAAGTATTTTTTCTTTAAAATGCACCTTCGATGTCCTTAGAAACACATAGTATATATTACAGAAAGGTATTTTAAACACATTCTAATGAATATTTTTATTTCTTAAAATCAAATACTTTAATATATTAATACAGGAAACTCATATAAGTTTAGCATGATGAAATGCGAGACATTGATAGTGGCGTCATCTAAGCAGGTGGGCAAGTTTTAGTAAATTTGGATAATAAATTTACAGATTACTGTTTTAAATTCATTTTAATAGTTAAAAGCCTAACCCTACAAAATGTTATAAACTTAT
>JABXWE010033738.1:0-14173 GCA_014611495.1 Limonius californicus
AACACGTAGTATAATATAATTTATTGTATCATGTGCGAACTAATAATATTTCTGTTTTTGTTAATGTATTTGTTACTCATTTTTGTAATTTCAAAATAATTACAGTTAGATTTAAGATTTAAGTTCATATTGCAATAAATATAATATGATGTTGCCACTAATTACAACAGCACAATAAAGCTAGCTAAAGCGACTTAAGTATTTTAAAACACAGTTGCAAGATAGTTATTAAAAACGGGGTATGCAACTCTGGCCAACTATAAATAACTAATAGTTGTTTTTTAGCAGTGATTTACGAGTAACATTTTTGATGACTTATAAAAACGGTTGTTGAGCATGTAACTAAAAACTCGAAAGTAAAATGAATATTCTGAACGGCTTTTCCCATAAGGAAAGTTTTTAAATTCTAGTTGCAGGTAAATATTCATTCAAACCCGTACAATAAATTAAGTACTTACCTAAATAGTAAATAGTAAATACCTACCCAAATGCATTCCAGAGAAATTACTGTTTTCTGAGGATTAGTGCGGTTAAGCACACTGGGTCTTCTTTTTACATAAAGGGCGATTGTAAACACTAAACAGTGCCGCCACTTAAGGTTTTTAATTTTTTATAACACTTACTTACTTATTGTAAACTGCCGGATGTTCTATAGATGTTTATGAACGAAGCGAAAATTTCCCGAAATGGCCAGTGGAATGTTTTAAGCTTATATATCCTGTCTTTAGTAGTTACTGATTTAGCTTGCTGTTCTTGCAATTTCATTGAACGTGAAAGCAGTATACTAGAATTGCGGATGCTTCAAAGCTAAATGCGTAATACGTATCAGTTTGTCCTATAAGTGTTGCTTGACTGCAGTATGCAGCATCATAATGACACATTTTTGTTTAATTGACATAATGGAAAGAAAGTTCTAAATCATCATTACACTTTTAAAAAGTGAAAACATAAATCCGGTATCCGGATGCTTAGCGTAGATTATTTCCGAATACCCGTCTAAAAGATACCGAATATCCGAAAATCCGACTTCGGATTTTTGAATGTTATGAAAAAATCCGGATTTCGGATTTTCTAAAAATAAATCCGAATAATCCGGTATCCGGATACTTAGTATAGACTATATCCGGATATCCGTCTAAAAAAAATCCGAATATCCGAAAATCCGAATCCGGTTGCCAGCACTACTTAAAACTCACGTCTTTGTTGCTAAGAAGCAAAACAGAAACATACTCCCCGAAAACAGTAGCATTTATACAACAAAAGGAAAATTAATAGTGTTCTGATTGTTACGAAATTACAACAAAAACCAAGCCGGTTTCCTGTTGTTTGTTCTCGTCTATAAAACAAAAATTTCGCGAAAAAAAAACAGTTACCTTAATATGTACAGGAAAACCAGGAACTAAGTTAAAAATAACTTGCCCTTACCCTTCTCGAGTAATCTAATGTTCGCTTTGCATTTTATTTCACTATTGTGGGTGTTCCTTTGTTCTTCTGATTTTAAATTGTTGCTTTTCCGTTTGGGATGCATTGTTCGTTGTAGATTCTGCTAGAATTCCTGTTTGTTCAGAATTCCGCTCTGTAAGGTAGAGTATTTTTAAGTGCGGTAATGTGGTTGTGTTCTAATTTCCTTTGCTTTGCGCAAATCCTTGCAGCGCAACAAAAACATGGACGTTATTTTAGTGTTTTTGTTGTTTGCTAGCGTTAATGGATTCTGCTTGTATGCGTTAATTAAATTTATTTCACTGTAATTCAATATTTATTTTTCATTCTTAATAATTATTCTCATTTTGCGACCTCGTCATTTCATTCGTACTGTATTGCGATGCTATCCTTTTTTGCTAAGAAGGAAAATATTTAGCTACATGTTTGTTGGTCAGTTGTTGTACAAGAAATGTTAATGTTGATTTGCTGTATCAGTAATATGTTTGCCGTAGTTCCGAGGAAGAACTTTAAAGTCATAACTGTAATGATTCTGTATTGAATGGATAACTTTAACTACCTTCTAGTTTACAGTACATTAAAGATTCTACAAGAAAGTTGTGAAAATGCTTTGTTAAAAATTTTTAGTTACAGCAACTTTATAAGACGTCATTAATATTTAATAGTATGTAAGTAGTTTATACCAGTAAAAATCTTAACCCGGCTTCTCACTTACTTTAAAAAATATGGAAAATTTCTGCATTAAAAATACATAAAAAATGTAGCTAAAAGTTTTTAAACGTAGTTCTAATTATTTTTGATGTTAAAAGTGTGTCTCTTAAGATAGCAGCTGTAGAAAGATTGCTTTCAAATTGCCTAATATTAAAATTATATTACATCAAAATAAAATTTTGTGCTTTTAAGAATACCTCCAACAGTCAACACTATGAATAATTTTTGGCGTGGACTTCGTCGTCGATTGGAGGTCACACTAAGTAAAGGCAGGAATACTGGTTACTGTTTGTGAACCTAAACAAACTAACGATTCGCAATACATTGCAGCTTGCATCTTCAGGATTTAAATCCGGGACGCGGAGGTATTTCAACCCTTTTGAGTCAATCGAGCAAAACGTCGTAGTCCTGATTGGCCGTCGTCGTCAGGCGGGCACAGATGCGGCAGTGCATGACCTTGGGATCGGTCTTGTTTCCGAATCTTTAGAGGATGAACTACCGGTGTCCAAACTTTGCTGAGCATGAACCCATCGTCTCTGTTGATGTTATTGGGTTGTTTCTCAATCTCAATTACTTCTCGTATCTCGTAATCTTTTTTGTGGCCAGTTATGCAGGTGTGATCCGCTACCGCTGATTTTGTGATGCGCTTATGTTTGCAATCACCTATATGCTCTCGGAGTCTCAACTCGATGGAACGCTCAGTTTGTCCAATATAGTTTATGCCACAGGAGCAGAGGATGTTGTAGATACCGGCGGATTTTAAGCTAGAAGTATAATGTTTCGCTAATCGGAAACCCTTGCTTAGGGTTTCTTTGGTCGTGAAGATGGTTATGTCTTCTCAGAACATACCCTATCTTATCCGTAGTACCTTTGCTGTATGGTAAAAAAGCTAGCCTTTCCAGAGGTATGGATTCCTCTTTAGCCCTGGGATTTTCAGCTCTGTGGCTAGCTTTCCGAATTTCTGCGGCTGTATAACCGTCACATAGCAATGATGTCAGCAGGTATGTCTTCTCTTCTTGTATATGTTCACTATCTGATATACAGACAACTCTGGTAGTCAGAGTTTTGAGCACGGTGTTATTTTGCATAGGGTGGTGGTGTGAATTTGCATTTAGATACCTATCTGTGTGCGTCTTCTTCTTGTACACAGCGTGCCCTAAGCTACCATTGAGTTGTCTAGTGACACAAAGATCTAGGAACGGAATACTGCCATGTTGCTCAACTTCCATGGGGGAATTGGATGTTATTGTGAATTGAGTTGAGGTGTTCCAGAAACTGGTTTAGGGTTTGGCGTCCGTGAGACTAAACCACAAAGGTGTCATCCACATATCTGAGCCAGGATTTGAGTTGCAGGGCCGTAGATGCCAAAGCTTTGGTTTCCTCCATGAATCTATTGGCGATTACCTGAGACAGAGGATAACCCATGGCCGCTCCTCCGACCTGTTTATTTAAGTTGCCATTGTTTACGTTCACAAGCAGTAACCAGTAATCCTGCCTTTGCTGATCGTGGCCTCCAATCGACGACGCGGTCCAAGCCGAAAATTAATCATAGTGTTGACAGTTCGAGAAACCGCGAAAGCCTAAAAGTATATATACTTCCAACAATTTGCTTATGAATGATTTTGAAGATATCTACATTCTGAGATTCCTTAAGCGCGCAGTACATATTTTATAATTATTTGGATAAATGTTTGCACGTAAATATGAAAATTGTAACAACTAAAGGCTAAATAATTGTTGATATCAAATACATTACCTGATTTCAAACTAACAGACGATAAGGCGACTTTAACCCGGCTTGGGAATATAAAACCAAGTGAAACCTTTTAGATTCAATATTCAAATACGTTCGTTCAATGAACTTATTAAGATGTTACATTTCATTTTATTAAAGTTAGTTATACTGAGTTCAAAAAGTAATTACATAACGGTTGGCCATGGAATAATAAAATAATGTCTAATGCAAGCTTTATATACCAATTGACGTTTAGGCAGCTTGCTGTTGACGTTACTTTTATTTTCCATGGCTAACCCTTATGTAATTACTTTTTGAACTCACGGTATAATTGATGGGCGGACTTTTGGCCTCTTCAGTCCTGGATCTTCTTTTCTTTTTCTGGATCTATGACGTCTTAATGGATTGCTGTTGGGTGGTTGGCTGGCGGATGCTGGTTCTTGGTTCCTGAAGTGGGGGGTTGCGTTTTCGTTGCTTCAGGTCCGATTCCCAAGAGATGCGAAGAAAAAAGATCCTAGACGGATGCGTGAGTGGATTTGTGTACAGGCTACGTGTGGTACGGTGTAGCGCGTTACATAATTTATTTTTCAAAATACATCTACAACAACAACAACAAAATTAAACCTAAACGAACAAAATTATTTCATATTAAAATTTGAGTACAAGCAGAAACGTAATTTAGCCAAGGTAGAATTGCAGAAAGCCCGCTAACAAAGTTGGGACAAATTTATAAGCGATGTAGACCATGATCTATACGGCCGCCAACAAACTATATATAAAGTCATGAAACATCTTAATCGTAATGAAAAAGACACAGCAAAATTTAACAATATAGAGGAGGAACAGTGGCTAAACTACTATAAAGACCTTTGGAAGGATTGCATTCTAGATAAAGAAGCACAAAACGAATTAGGGGGAAAATAAGTAGGAAATGTAGATAACATAACGTTAGAAGAACTTAACGAAGTATTAAATATAAGTAGAAATCGGAAAGCCACAGGGCCAGATTGAATAAACATGGATTTGATTAAATACGGAGGCCTCCTATTAAAACATCGATTCTTAACAAAATCATGGCTACAGAGCATTGTACAACCAATGTTTAAAAAAGGTGACCGTAGCAAGTGTCAGAATTATAGAGGCATAAGCCTATTAAACGTCGGGTACAAAATGTATTCCAATACAATTAATAAACGGGTACAAACGATAACTGAGGCTATTCTAAGCGAAGAACAAAGCGGGTTTAGGAAAGGACGGTCGTGCATAAACAATGTGTTCACATTGCAACAGATTATAGAAAAAAGGAAGAGAAAGTTCAACCTAGAAACACCTTTCGCTTTCATTGATCTAGAAAAGGCCTTTGACTATGTTTCAAGAAAGAAACTATGGAATATTATGAAAACTAAAGGATACCCATTGCACCTTATCAAAATCGTTAAAAGTTGTTATGAAGGAACAAACATAAAGATCGCAGGAGGCAGTAAATATGAAATCATTAACCGAGGTGTTAGAAGGGTGTGGTATGTCACCGACATTATTTAACCTATATATATAGACCAAATCCTCAGGGATTGGAAACAAATAGCTCAAGAGGACTCAAAATAAGATAAGGACACTATCTTAATACTTTACTATTTAGATGACCAGGTTCTCCTTTGGATCAGAAGATGACTTACAACGACAAATACACAGTCTAAACAAAATTGTACAAAATTATGGAAGACATAATATCTACCGAAAAAACAAAAGTGATGGTATTCCACGGCAAAGATCCCGTCAGATCAAACATAGTGTTACAAGAAGAACCATTAGACCAAGTCTCACACTTCAACTATTTAGGGTGCGAATGAGTATAACAACGACTGCAAAAACGAAATCAATAAATTCCTAGCAATATGCGGTACCAAATGCATTGAAGAACAAAACTAGACCTAAAAGTAAAATTCGCCTTTATAAAACTATAACAAAAGAAAAACAAAATAGAATAAGAGTAGCAGAAATGAAATTCCTCAGAAGTGTGAAAAGAATAACACGAGCTGATCGAATAAGAAACCAAGAGATCAGAGAAAGCTTAAACGTCGAACCCTTAGACGACAGAATTCTGGAATACAGACATAAATGGACATCACATTTGAACAGAATGAATGAGACCAAGATACCAAGAGCAGCATACAATTACATACCGATTGGCAGAAGAAGCCTGGGACGGCCTAGGAACCGTTGGCAAACCGAAACAGGCCAAGGACCTATACCGTGAAGGAGACGACGACGACGACGATTAAAATTTGTGCTCATATTCCTGTCCGACGATGGATAGCGGGCAGCGGGAGATAGAAGCACTGTCAACATTCGTTCATTGCATACGACACTAATGCGTACGTTACAAGTTTGTTGTATTTCGTTTTCCTTAAAGTGGTCAAGCAATTAGGTACGTTCCAGAAACACATTTTTCCACTTTCCTTCTTGGTATTAGCTTATTTTTAGTCTAAATGATCTAATGTTTGCATTTTAATTTCTGTTTCTTGCGTTAATTCTTTGCAACTAAGTCAAATAACAAACAATTAAAGCAAATGAAAAGCTGTTAAATTCTAATTACTACTATATTTATTGAAGGAAATTTTTTATATTTATATTTTGTAAGAAAACGTCGTTTTCCGTTATAACCTCTCATAATACTAACTCTTCAAATTTTGAACATCTCATTCGACAATCTTATCAAGATCATGTATAACTGTTCCAAATCTAAGTTTTTAGATTTCAAACGATTGTTAAACCTAATGAATTATCAAACCCAAGTTTTTTTAAGCTCGACACGTGGTTTTTGAGATAAGGGTTTAACGCACACGCTCTTTTGGGCGTTTTTGTAAACCATCGTGTATATATTCTGGGTCTCCACAACGTGTATTTTCCAAAACGTTAAACTTTCATGAAAATAGTACATATTTCCATTCACGTAGCATGGGAAATAAAAACTTTCGTTCAAGTTATACACGCAAAAAGCACCAAGGATGACATTTAGATTTAAGATTCTGGTCTGGCAGAATGTTGATGTCCCGGGTTCGATTTTGGTATAAATGGCAGAAATAATAACTTTTGACTGACGCCCTTGCAACGCACCGTCATAATTCAGGCGGTTTTATGACGAAGGTAAAATAAATCGTAAATCCTAGATGACATTTCTGGATCAGAATAGAGATGAGCGTAATTCGGGAAACTGTGTTACAGGAACAGAGGAGAAAATGCGAAAACAACAAGCTTTGTTCATTTTCGTTTTTGTACGAGAGCTCGTGCGTGGTTACGTTCATAATTTAATATTTGGAAACGCGAAAAATAGAGCTCGCGCTGGATGTTTCGGTGTAGCAAAAGCACATAAATCAAACAAAAATGGCGAAACTAGAAGATAAAGAAAATGTATGATTTTTCAAAAAAACTGCTGATGTTTTATACATCTCAATTTTGTCACGCACAAAAGAAAAATTGATAACGCATATTTTCCACACGGGTGACAGGAATATAAAACGTGAAACCGAACGCACGTTCTCTAGAAAACAGAATGTTTTATGTCACTTCCAATTTAAATTTAAGATCTTGCTTTAAAATATTTACATAACTATGGGAATTTCAAATTGAGTTTTAAATTTTTTTTCTTCTCCCATGTCTATATTTCACTCTCCTGACCGACTTTATTAAAATAAGATGAACTCGAGCGACCCTATTTTTTTGTTGGCAATTCGGAACCACTTCTTGAAAAACGTCGAGGGTAAATTAAAAATAAATAAGCGGGTCCCTGCGGCCCCTAAAAGGGATTAATTGCCGGGAAATTCCTGTTTAAATTTTAATCAAGACAGAACAGGATTATAAGTATATAGAAACCTTATGAGGCCATTAAATGTGCCGCGCCTTAATTTATTTATGGTAAATTCTGGTGTCAGTACGCCGTAATTAAGCAATTAGAAGAGAATGGGAAGCGCTTTACCTAAATGCGCCCAAGTTTCAAGTAGAGGTTGTTGTACGCGGTTAACTCCCAAGTTCGAACTCCCGAGTCGCATCCGCATTTACTTACAAATCGATCCTTATACGTCAATCAGAATACATTTTGCAACTAAACGATTTCCTTATGCATGTTAAAAGCACCGATTATTCCAGGCCGCCGGAAATATTGCAAAAAAGCGCCGACGCGGCGTTTTTCTCCCAAGTTTTCGATGCCGGACAAATTTAATCCCGCGTGCATATCCTTTCTTCGGGATAATACAAAATATAACGCGATTATCCACGGTCTACCGGGTTCCATTATCGAAATATCCTCATGCATCGGCACTAAACACGGGGTTATATCATGGATAAATAACTGAAATTGGGCTTGCGAAATCCATTAACGGGTCAAATGAGCTACAAGCCAAACCCGACGGCTTTCTAGCTCACCTACTGTTATACGAATTTGCATATTCTCTCTGCTCGTCTGCTTTACATCACATATGTATACATGTCAAAGTATGGTTTTAGTCTGTTACACCAGGAATGTGCTCTTAATTGCAGAGAGATTGATTTACGCGGGTTTTCGGTACAATCTTGTATTTTATTCAGAATATTAAAGCTTGACTTCCTTCTCCTGTTGTTATTAATAAAGCATGATAAGCGTTATTGCTTGTAAAATCTAAGAACATTATAATAATATTGGTTGCAATCAGATGTTATACCAATTTCGATTTAGATTCTGTCTATTAAAAAAGGAGCCATTTTCTTCGCCGTTACTCTCTCATACTTTATAATTTTGGTTATTGTACAAATGTAACGTGTATTTCGACGCCCCGTGTATATTGCTGAGTTTGTTTCAAATTTAGGCAGGTGTTTAGCGCGCCTTGATATTTCAGTATCAAATTTTGGTTTCGCGCATGTTGAGTTTCAATGTCAACTGGAGTTTAGATTCCTCGAGCCGGCAGAACAATTCTGATACCTGACAAGTGTGTGCTTGACTTTCATCGCGGTCAATTTCGACCAAGGATTTATTCCTAATTTTGTTGAAAAGTTCAAGTTTTAAGGGAAATCTTAACCTTGTAGTGCTAGTGAGATTTTCTCTAGGTTTTTTTAACCAATTTATTACACCCTTGAAGAGGTTTTTCTATTTGCCGATTTACATCTTTGGTAAGCTGAGAAGTTTGATTCTTTTTCTTTTACTTTATTTAGTCTCTTGTATTATTTAGGCAAGTTCGTAGCTGCTGAACAATTTAAAGCTGCTGAAAAAGTTCGTAGCTGCTGAATAATTTCGTAACTGCTGAGGATTTAAATATCTACAAAAACTCCGTTGCTGTGGAAAAGTAGTACATACTGCTGGAAGTTTTTTTTTACCTACGTCGTAGAATTTGAAGACGTTTTCGAGTCGTATATTCACCACGGAAAATTACAAGGCCAAATTCCAAGAGCGAATGTGGACTCCAACTGTCCGCTCAGGTGTGCGCTGTAATTGGAATTCTGCATCAAAAAGGTCTGTTTTAAATATTCCTTTAAAAATTCAAGGACTTTGAAGATCATCCGACAGAATACGACCAAATAACTATTGTTTCATACAATTTCAAATTATACCAGTTATATCGAACTAATTTTATAACTAAGAAAATTTTTTTTAAATTCAACACGTACTGTATTTTAAAAATTTTGTAAACGGTCCGCATATTCCGAGTTTCTGATTTAATTATTATAGTTGTAAATATTCAAAAGGGAGGATATTGCGTGAACTATATATTTTTTTATTGTCGATGCGCTTATACCTCAATAGTAGGTATTTTATCCTTAGTTTACATAATCGAGATCTCGTTTATCGTGAATTAGGCGGGTTACGTATTGATTAATCATTTTGCGAAGCTATTTGGTGCTTCTTATTAATTTAGTCCTTATTGACGCACTATCGTTTTCTCAGGATTCAAATTGTTCATATCACGTATTGTTAAATCAGACAGGGACGTTTGTGGTCTGTTCTTTAGGTAAACGATATTTATATTTAATATTTGGGGCTAATTGGGGTCAATAAGTTTTGATATTTTATTGTAATTTGATTTACATTTAGTGATTATATTCGAGAATTACGCCAAGTATTTGTGTTTTATTGTGTCTTGTTGTTATATGAAAGACTTTAGCGTTATCAGTAAGGTAAGTCCGTTCTCTCAGGGATATTCCTGTTTATCTACGTCATCTTCGAGACCAACGGTTTATTTTTTTAAACAGGTGGCGCCTAGGCTTACTTCGAACCCCCCCCTCTTCGACTGTAGCTGTCGAACCCCTGTTCTAGATACCTGGACCTTACTGAAGCTGTCGTGAGATATATTTGTTTTTGGTGAAGAAAAAAAATTATTCCCTTCACTGTGTCGCCGTTCTTTTAGCTAGGCATCACAATATGAAACCTGAATTTGCCGAAAGATGGCCCTAGCTGTCAATGTAGTTACTACCGTCAAACCGCGTCATTGGCGTCATTTTCTTGTTTTGACATCTGACAAAGATTATCAATTCACAACAATACAAGTTTCATACAACCGCATAGTTTTTAATAGCGTTGAACATGTCGAATTTTGTGCCTAGAAACTACGATTTGCTAACAGCATTAATTTTCTGTTACTATTTGAAGAAAACTGCTGCAGAATCGCATCGAATGCTTGTAGATGCTTACGGTGAGTATGCTCTTGGTAAATCACAGTGCTTTGAGTGGTTTAAAAAATTCAAAAGTTTGAAGACAGCGAATTGCAACCATTGTTGGATGAGGATGACGCTTAAACGCAACAACAACTCGCGGATCAATTAAATGTGACACGAGAAGCCACCTCCATACATTTGAAAGCCATGGGAAAGATCCAGAAGATGGGAAAATGGGTTCCACATGAACTGAATGAAAGATAGCAGGAAAACCGAAAAATCACTTGCGAAATGCTGCTCGCCAGGTACAAAAGAAAGTCATTTCTCCATCGAATTGTGACTGGCGATGAAAAGTGGATATATTTCGAGAATCCTAAGCGGATCATGGGTAACTCCAGGCGAACCATCGACATCGACTGCAAGACCAAATCGCTATGGATGGAAGACAATGCTCTGTGTTTGGTGGGATCAGAAGGGTGTGATCTATTATGAGCTGCTAAAACCTGACGAAGCCGTTAATACTGAACGCTAGCGACAACAAATTTTAATCAAGCGTTGCGTGAAAAACGACCAGAATATCAAAAATGGCAACACAAAGTGATTTTGCTTCATGATAATGCACCATCCCACAGCAAAACCGGTCAAGGAAACGATTGAGGCGTTTAGTTGGGAAATACTATCGTATGCGGCTTACTCACCAGACTTGGCTCCGTCCGATTACTACTTATTTGCATCGATGGGACACGCACTTGCTGAGCAGCGCTTCACTTCTTACGAAAATGTACGAAAATGGCTCGATGATTGGTTTGCCTCAGAACAGCAACAGTTGTTTTGGCGTGGCATCCACAAATTGTCAGAGAGATTGGAAAAATGTATAGCAAGCGATGGGCAATACTTCAAATACAATATTTTGTTTCTTTTTCATACAATAAAGGTGTATTTTCTACACAAAAATTCCTGTTTCATATTTACATACCTGGTAAATTTAAGTTAAGTGAAAGGAGACAATAACGATTTTCATTATAATATTGTTAAATTTCTTCTTTAAACGGACCTTGGTTGTAATTTTCATGTTCATTACTAAAAAGACGTTACATTTTGTTGTTTTGGTAGTTTACTATTATAAGTGCAATTGGTGTTGCCTTTAAGTATCTTACACTGCAATATGCCTATTCATTTTTAAGTATTTTAGAATGCTTGCCTTGGTTTTATGTAAGAACCTAGCAAATTAGATAAATAATGCAATTTTATAATAATCAAACAACAGCTGTGGGCGAATGAATATTTTTTCGTATTTCTGAAACAATGTTAGGTTATGTGCGTTGTTTGGACCAGCCGATTTTTGTTTTAATTTAGTCGCAACCTTGAGAAACATTAGTGACGTAGTTTCATATCGGTTATAAAGGCGTTATGGCAATCAATTTAAAAACACAGCTCCTTTTTGATTTTTGTTTGAAAACATTCATCTTCGTAAAAATCGAAAACTATTCATTCAAATGTTTTATTTTTACTATTGCTTTTTGTAATAATCAGAGAACAGACCCATTAACAATCATGTTTTGCTACGGAAATATTTATGATAAGTTTTGTAAAGCATGCAGATGTTTGAGTAATATAAAAGCAGTAATACAAATCTTCAATTTTATCACTTGTTGAAATTTACTAAAGGTAGTACGATTTATGGAGACACAAATATTGATAAAATCGTAATTTTTCATCTAGCTGCAGCTGCACTTTGCAGATTTTCTTAATTTAGAATAGAACAAGTCAAATTACTTTTAACGTCAGATGTGAATACTGTCTTGTAGCACAGATTCGCGACTCCTTTATTCACAATTTATGTTAGGAGAAAATAACGACAACACGTATTTCTTTACGATACGACGCTTACATTCAGTAGATTCAATGCGTTTCATACATCAACGTTCGTATCTTTCAAACATTCTATTTTGCATTAGCAGCACGCGTTGCCTTTTAGGAAAGTATGCAAACGTAGAATCACCTGTACCCTCATCGCTTACACGTGAGTCACTTTATTCCATTTCCAGTGCAATTCGAAACGAGTTCCCCGACAAACAGAACCGATTATGCAAGGTTAGTCGATTAAATCTGCGCCCCTGCGGTAATTTATTCGGACACTTCAGGCGACCACCTTGACGAACACACGCCTAGTAGTAAAATATTATCACTTTATTATTTTAAAAGATGCAATCTGCTTACGATTTTGTCAGCTCTGACATCTGAATGGGAGGCAGGGGACGATAACGCTCTAAAGGTGCAAAGGGGTTGAGTTAGACTATTGTACCCCGTGCAGGAAACGCAAGGGAGTTAACGGTAACAACTTATCGCGATTCTGATGACTGCGAAGACCTTAAGAATAACTGTATACAAGTCAGATCTTGATGTTTGGTTTACACAAATTATTACCATGAGAATGCAAGTGTGGCATTTGTGTTTCTACTTTCGTTTTTAAACAAAGCTTGGAAGGTGCAGATGGTAACGGAAATATAATTTGATATGTGAACTACAACACTAATGTCATATTTGTAACACTGTTAGAACAAACAACTTATTATACTTACTAATGGAAGAGCGAGTGTGACTATTCTTTGATGTAATATTTTACTAATATCGATTTTACTCAAGTAGAAGCAATAGTGTAGATACAGCTGATTGCTCACATTTTCACAATTTTGAAAAATATAGTCAACATCTTGAAATGTGTATCATAAGATTATGGTAATCAATATAATCTCGATATTCGTGAAATAACTTACTAATAACTACTTGTATTATTCGCACAACGTAAGTGAAGTTGGAAATGCAAGGGAGATTATACTAGTGGGAGATTTTAACGCTAGGACGGGAATCAAACAAAACGATTTGACAATAGGCCCTTTTGGAGAACAAGACTTAAACGACAGTGGTCAAAGATTAATTGACGTATGTGAATCTCACGAATTAAAAATATTAAATGGCTATTACAAACATAAGGATATCCACAAATACACATGGATTCAAAATACCAGACAACTAAAATCTATAATTGACTATGTTATTGTAAGACAAAAAACGAATTTAAAAGTTAATGATGTAAGAGTTCATAGGGGGGTGACATGTGGATCCGACCATTACCTAGTTAAAGCCGATATCTTATTTACTTTTAAAGCGTATCAAAAACCCACGAAGAAAAAAGTGTGCAAAACTGACAATATCGAAGTAATCGAGTATAATGTAGACAGTCTCATAAATGAGAGTACAAAATTGTTATACCAACAAAGATTGGACAATAAACTAGAACAGGTAGAATATACAACGGTGGAAGAAGAATATCAGCATATCATGCACAGCATTCGCGAAGCTGCTCACGAGGCTTTGGGAACCAAAACAAAATTAAAACAAAAAAGAAATTATTGGTGGAATGAAGAAATTGAAGCAGCTGTTGATGAAAAAAAGAGATTGTGCCTTAAATAGTTAAGCACTAAAAATAATCAAGACAGAGACCGATATAAAGAAGCTCAAAGAAGTACTAGAAGAATCATAATAGAGGAAAAAAATAAAATATGGGATCAAAAATGTAGCGAAATTGACACGTATATAGGTGGAAGAAGATGTTCAGAAGTATGGTGATTTATTAAAAATGTAAAAGGACCAGGCCGTGAAAAA
>JABXWE010033740.1:0-11341 GCA_014611495.1 Limonius californicus
CGATTTGAATTTGAAAGTTTGAAATGTCAGTTTCAGCCACCTGTCAGTGCTGCCATAAGTGTTTATAAAAACTCCCTAGTAATCGATTTGACGTAAAATTTTCTACATAAATTTATTTAAAATACTCTTAAACTTCCTCAATAGAAAAATAGTATAAAGAACACGTTTCATAAGACCACTTGTCGCACTTGTCCGTTGGACTTGAACTTGGACTCGTGCGTTAAGAAAAGGCCTTATGAAACTAGTTCTTTAATATACTATTAGAAATTTAGAAATTACACATTAAATCGTAATCGCTGTAGGGAAATCTTCAAACTAAAACCTTATTTTAATATGGTTTTAGCAATGTCTTAACAACAGTTGCACGTACAAGACAATAGAATAGATATACCTAAGGTAAAACAACGTTGTCGATAAAAAATAAGAGTTCTAAAAGATCAGATGCCGGTAATTTATTGGTGGTATTTATTGGGTGCTATGATAAATACGAATGCACCCAAAAACGTTTAGGGCAGATAAAGTAATTGAAGCAAATAAAGAAACAGGGCTTTCTAAACATTGATCACTTTAAATTAGTTAATAAAACTTGTAAAACTAGATAACCATTACGTTTTGTGGAGTAATTCGCCATTCCTTATAGAAAACTTAAATTATTAAAATTGTTGTATAAGTTAATGCTACCTAATTTACCATGAAGTTCTTCTAAATCACCATGAAAGATAAACCCATTTTTGTAAATTAATTGATCAGTATGATAATGAAATTGTACCTGTGATAAGTGTTATCAGTTAATTATCTAAGCTTGTTCCCATCCAAAAAGGTATGACTAATATACAGAGATTACTTCGCGCTTGCGAACCCCGTTAATTTCTAAACGGCTAACTACTAAACTACACCATTTATTAGTTACACAACAAACGTACAATTAGTAAAGCAATGAAGGACAAGCACCTTCTGTCCACTGACCGTTTCCGCTGTCCTGAACGCTGACCGATAACTGCCCCGTATACGTGTTGAAGGTGGAAGTCATTCCATTATTACCCATTGTGGGTGACCTCGGTCCCGTTAGTGACAACTGATTATTTCGAGGCATGGTGTATAAAGCTTCTGCTAAATCTGCTGCCCTTTTTAAAATAATTTCCTGAAAAGAAAGGACATGTTATGTAGAATATTATTAATTGCTTTTAAAGTTAGTAAAATGATACAAAAACCGAAATACTAATATACTATATGTTTCAGAAGTTGCATAGAAAATAAATATTAATTCAAAAATCGAACACAATACTTTTTCACATTTTCACTTTATTAATTATAATTAGGTGTTTATCAATAACGTTAGTCGTGGAAGTAGTGCTATTACTTAATTATTTGATAAATTTGATAACCCGACGTAACCGAAGTGTGTTTGATAATTAATTACTGAGATAAGTGTGGTACATATTTTGCTGATAATTTGTATAGAACAAACGTAACAAATTACTGACATGATATTTCGCACGTATTCGCCGTTTTATTCGGCTAGATAAAGCTCTAAAACTACTTTTGTATGTTTAAATAATGAGTTCACGGGTTATTTATGTCCGTGATCGAGTTATGATGCTACTGATAAAATAAAATTGTATTTCCGAACCTATACTCGTTTAGTCATAAATTGCCTTTAGTTGGAATTCCTTATTTCAGATTTTCCTTTTAATGATCCGCATTGATAATTCACTTCCAGCACTTCCTTCCTTTAAAACTTTCATTTAAAATACGAAGCGCTACTTACTTTTGGTAACTTTTCTGGGTCGCCAGGATGTCTTGGTATGAGCTTCTGTAACCTTTGAAATCCGTAGTCTATTGTTGGTTCGTTTAAAGCTGTAAGAAGTATAGGGGTTTTACAAAGCTGGTCACGAACTGAGGTCTAAATTTTAATAAAATCTATACTCACAAACGTATACAAATCTGCCCGGTGCCCCTTTGCAGAACTGCTTTGATTTATATGATAATGTGACTTCTACAACTCCTGGAATATGTCTCGGAGGTGTTTGAACTCTTATTGCATGAGGTGTTATAAGCTGAAAATAATACATTTTGTGATACATGAAAATCATTTCACATTTGAATACCAAGATTGAGTTTTGTTGTGAATAATAATTTTTTATAAATATATTAGAGGTTGGTTGATGTTTTTAAAAATATGATATTTTAATAAAATGAAGAGCGGACTTAATACCATTAAGTAAGACAGAACAATTGTAGGAAAACTATTTTATGATATTATTTGTATAATGTCTTCTGTAGTTCTTTTAAAATAGATATGGCATATGCAAACAACATGACAGTGTGATTGTTCTTCCTACCAGATTAGTTTCTTATGGCGAATAAGAACTTTTATATGAAGAGTGAACAAATTGGGATAATAACCCTTTACCTACTATATTTACAAATTGGTAGTTTCATCAAAGAGTATACAACTATATGGTTTTTGGTATGAGAATAAAATTGGTGATATTTAAAGTAGTGCTTGAGTATTAGTGTTAGTATCTTGAATGTACAACTACACTGCGTCGTTTAGAAAAATAAAAACATGGGGTACCTATTCTTACATTCATGTTCACAGTACTAATATTAAATTATCGCAAAAGACGTATTATGTGGTTTGATAAAATTGAGATTTATGCAGTAAAAATTTTCACTTATAATACCAAAAGTTAGGTCAACTATTTTTGGGGTAGCATCAGGGATGTCTTGCGAATAACACGATTACGTAGCGCTTGTGTTGTACATATATATATATATATATATATACAAGCTCAAGGGACTTTGATTAAGAATGGTAGTTCAGGGACTACTCAGTGAATTAACCATTCAACTAAAAAATGGCTCAAATTGAGTTACAAATGATTTCTTTCCTAGGACAACCAGCAAACAAAAAAGTTGAAAAGATAAGAACTAACTAACTACTGAAGTACTGTAAAGTATAAAATCAAGTACGAAGTACGGATTCAATAGTAAACATTTTTATTTGTTTAAAATAGTCACCTGCAATACCTACTAGTGGCAACTGATTACTAGTAGAATACCATTTTGGTTGGCCATTAGAGCAAAATTCGGTGATTCATCTGATCAACTTTTAACAGACTACACGTGAGCTGAATAGTCATTTAATTATTTAGTAAATAATCTTGAAAGTAATTTTTAACTTTTCTATGATTCCTAAAGTGCAACAAATTTAGTCAGGACGTATTGGTAACTATCTCGCTATGGAAGATATATGCAGAACATGTATTCGTTTACAAACTATTTAGGACAGAACGAGAGAGAGCGAGAGAGAGAGAGAGAGAGAAAGAAAGAAACAGATCTGTAACCAGAGCAAGTTTGATTTGCAATCCATCCTAAAATCAAGGAGTATTTGAAAATACTAAGCATAATATGTATAAATTACTATACAAAGTCATACCCCGGACTTACGACTTAGTTTCCGGAGAGTATCCGTACGTCACAGCAATTTGTATTTACTGCCAAGTAACTCCCTCCGATCGTCATGTTAATACATATGCCTGACGACAGCGTTCTTAAGGTACTTAACTCTAAAGCAAACACCGTATGTTCGGGGTATGGTTTTTTTCCAAAGTGTATACCGTCTGTCCATTCTCAAACGTGAACATATGAATTTAACATTGAATTGAACATTTTTGCTGATTCCTGCTTGCCAATTCAACTTGCAGGAAAGGTAATGGTATCAATAGAAAGATAAAATTATTGCGTATCAATTGTACTAATAATAAGATTAAAGGTGCGATTTTTATTTTGATATAATTATTTAAAACTTGGCGATATTTAAATATGAGTTGCCATGATTTTCATGTTAGACAGCATTTGTCAAATAATTTTGAAGTAGTTGGCTTACGTCAGCGATTTTCTGTAAATTGCTGTTCAAATTATTTACGAAAAAACGAATAATTACTCCAATACAGAACGAATTTTTATGGTAAAAACCTTTTACAGTGGCGTTAGTTTGCGGAGAGTTAGAGATTTGTTTACCGTTAAGTTTAATACCAGACCTATACCTTCTGTAAGTACTATTCACAAATATGTACTAAAATTTGAAAGATGTGGATATTTCTGTAGAATCAGAAGCTAGGGGTGTTGAGTAATAATATTTTTTATTGTTAAAACAAAATATTCAAAAATAATAATTATATCGCAGGAAATCGACAAATAGTTGAACGCACAGAAGAACTTGTTCTGGCGATGGTAAATATGAATCCGACCTCCAGTTTAAGGCAAATTTCTCTTGACGTAGGTTTGTGTAAATCGCGGATATGGGATATACTCAAGAAGTACAAATATCATCCCTATAAGGCACAGTGTCATCAAGAGATTTTTGTTGTTGACGAAGAAAGGAGTGCATTCCGTAATGAAATGCAAGAGCGTGCTAACAATGATCGTCGCTTTCTGTCATCAATTTGCTTCACAGACGAATGCACTTTTACACTAAATAATGAACCAAATGTTCAAAACACGCGATATTGGGCTCAGCCAAACCCTAGAGTTGATATTTCTACCAGAACTCAGTACCCTCAAAAAATTAATGTCTAAGCTGGGATTTTTGATAACAATATTATTGGTCCATTTGAAATTGAGGGAAATTTAAATGCAATAACATATTTAGACTTATTAGCTAGCACCTGAATTGGAAGAAGTTGCAAGAGAAAATCAGGAGATCTGGTTCCAATAAGACAGCTGTCCCGCGCATTTTGGCTTAGATGTTAGAAATTTTTTAAATAATTGTTTTCCAAATCGTTGGCTTGGTATAGGTGATATTATAAATTGGTCAGCTAGATCTGCTGATTTAGCACCTTGCGACTTTTTCTTGTGGGGCCACCTTAAAAGCAAAATTTACAAAAGACGCCACCCAGATATTAATTCTTTGAGAGAAGCAACAGTTGCTGAGTGCGCGTTAATTACTGAGAGGCAGTTGGCCAATGTAAGAAATGCTTTTTGTAACAGATTGGGGTATTGCTGATATCAAAACGGGGGATTATTTGAATATTTATTATAATTTATCTCTCTTTATTATTATTTTTTTCATAGAGTCTATAATAAAAACAATTTAAACTGTTAATTACTTTAATGTTTATTGATGTAGTATATAAATAATGGCAAAACAGTTATAAATCGAATGCACAATGTTAATTGCCTATGTTCGACTTTGAGAGTAGGCACCCAGTATAAGTTGAGTAAGCAATTTCGGAGTGTGACTGTATACAAGTCGGTGATCTTTTACTGTGAAGAAAACTTTCAAAATTAATAAAAAATAGCTATGAAGGGAAAATCCAGTATCAGTAAGTACATACTATCTAGATACCGTGTATTAAGAGTATTTGTATCTGTACGTAGATATAGATTGTGAGGATGTTCCTCAACTTATCAATTTATCGTAATTTATTTCAATACCATGGGGTTTAAAGAACTTTTTGTTTATTTTCTTATGATTATAGTATGTAATTTGAACATGAACATGAACATTTTTGGTAGTACTGTTTCTACTAAATTAATATATAGTTATACGCCTACCAATCATGAAGTTTTCATCTACATACAATATTTTACTCTTGAATTGATCGGCCAACTCAATAATCATCTTTAAGGCTTGTTTGTCTATTTTTAAATCAGCCAATCCAGCAATAAATGACATTTTGCAATTGCACATTCTCAAAAAATCTGAGTTTCTATCATTTTCTAATATTTTAATTGTGAGCAACGAAATAGGAAAACATTATTACCAATACTGTTTTGTATATGAATAGTAGCTCTAAATATGAGATAGTTGTAGAGCGTACATACTTTAAAAGAAATTCCTATATAGTGGTAAACATAAGCAATTTATTATGTTCTTGAAATGTAAGCACCAAGATTGAATTCGTAGAATTGAGGATACAGCCCTTGTAATTATTCGTTCGTTGTTGATCAACATAAAAAGGCAATCGCACTGTAATGTTGATTGTTTGTGATAAATCATAAATTTTATACGAAAAATATTGTACAAGTTTATAATTATGTAAAGTTACCTCGCTCCAAACTAACATGGTCCCAAATACGACTTGCAGACCGTCGAAGAAATTGTCTCCAACGATGATAACAGTAGAGCCCCCCGAAGTCCATCCTTCACTCGGACTAATAGCCTTGATGCAGGGGGTGGCTACAGGTAGTGGAGGGTACAAACCTAATAGTTAGGGAAGTTCATTCATATCTAATTTAAACTCACTTAAGCTGATAATGCATGCGTGTGTTAGTGTAGCAGTAAAAAATTAAGCTCATGGCGAGATTTTTTCGGGAAAAGATTAAGATAAAATGGATAAAGTAGAACAAAGTGAGATATTAACAAAGTGAAGCATGGCTTGTTCCGCGACGAGCGGATAATATAGAACCGCGCGAGGGTGAGATATCAGCTCCGAGCGCAAATCTTACGAACGAACGTGTAATAAAGATAGAAGGAGAAAGTGAATAAGAAAGAAGATTAAAGGGCTCATAAGAAAGTGCAGGCGCTGTACGCTGTTTCCGCTTCCTTCCTCCAGTGAACTGAATCGGGAGCCAATTTCACAAAGTTTTGGATCCGCTATGGGTCCGCATACAAACGAGATGTTTCCGCGAAACGCGCTGCAGAACACTGGCGTAGCGTAGGATTGGGCTGCAGGCGCCCACGGTGCATACCAATGAACCCGATGATTTGTGGTTAATATCTTATGTACCCGTCACCCTTCCATCATCGCGGGACGACCATTACGCGGATGCAAATTTTGAATGGCGTGCAGTGTAAAGCTACTACTAGGTAGGTAATAAAAAAATCGAACATACTGTTTATATAAGTACCTTCGGAGGGGTCCAGTCTCTTCGCTCTTCTTCCATGTTTGGAGTTGTTATGCACGAACATGTTATCGGAGATCGCCAGCAACGGTCCCTCGACGGACACCTGCGTGGCAATGACAACCTGCAAATTTGAGAATGGATTTTAGTAAAGCCAGCGTCGGTGCAAGTGAGGCCATTTTGAGGTTCAAGGTGGCAGCGACAGTGCATCGAAAGACAAACTCCTCCCCCGGGGACGCTCGCGCTCTCCCTGGGGGCTCTGCACCCCCGATACACACGCGTTCCCATGGGAACCGCGGGATGATGACGGCGGAGCGGCCAGTAGGCGGCGTTCGATACGGACGCTTGAAATACGGCCATCGACCAACATAAGATACCGAGTGCACCGGACGTCGCTAATAATTCCCCCAAGTTTTTCGTCTTATTTTGAACGCGGCCTCTATCGGCGACTAATGGCTTCATAAATTTAATATTTAACTCGGATGAACTACGATATGAATGGCCACTTGCCGGGGTACTTTTCGTTGCCGTAGAAATTGGATATAAAGGGGCGAAGGAGACGGTCGTCGTTGTACCAAACTCAGTCTACGGATGAGATCAAGGGAAATAAATGAGACACAGAAGCCAACGGCACCTTATAGTTCTTACTTTCCCAATCCTCCCTGTGACACGAGGAAAATAAAAATCTTTTCTATTTCCACCGCCCGACGGTAAATCCAGTCTGGCTCGTAGTAACGCGTACGAAAATTGAAACAAATGGTGGTGTTATGCACCACCGACATTAGATTGCTGTATTACCGAGAACAGAATTGTTATACGCATACAGACAAGGCGACATTAAGGCCACCCATCCGGTTTACTATATCAGTTTAAACAATTGCCCATTGTTTCATCAAGAATGGAATGGTCTGCATTTGTGAAAATATTGTTTCAAGTTGACGATTACGACAAGAGGCCGTTAGAAGCAGTGCTCGGGTGTCCCAGGGGTGTAAGTCCCTTAATCATTACACTTAAAACGCGTAGAAAAACAAGCGCGTGTACATTGTAAGCCTAATCAAATTAATGAGCGCTATTAGCTTCCGCTGCGCCGCACAACCGGCGATGAACCCGCTTTAAGAGCCAGTGTACCTGAGCACCCATTGACTGATTAATGACACCACCCTAATTCGGCACTGGATTACACTAACTTGGTGTCAACAATTCGCGAAACACCAAGAGACACTTTTTCGCGAGTTTACGCATTCGCGATCCGATAACTTTGATGAATGTTTGAGTGAATAGGCGCTAATTCGCCAACACTGGAAATAATGTTCAAATTTGCTGGTAAATATTTCAAGATAAAAACACCTGCAACTTCCGTATCGTAACATTTGTTTCTCGTCAGAGCATAAATAAATACATAATTACTTGGTTAATTTATTCAGCACCATCCTCGAATTTAGCTTCTTCATTCTATTCTACTACAATTTTATACGTTGACATACTAAACATTTAGGAGGAGATTAATTTCAGTTGGAAATATAAAATATTACGAAAGATTATCATCACACTGATGAAAGCCCTTTCAATATATATGAGTAAGAGTCAATGAATATATATTTTTAAGCTAGTATTTCATTGTTTCGAATTTCAGAGGTTGATAGCTGATTATCTGGTAAACAGAATAGATTAACACTGATTTAAAATAATTGCAGATAGAATTTGTCTATTTGTGCTTAATGCCATGTTTACAAACTTGCACTAGAGAGGAAATAAACTCTTCGTTAGATTTTTAATTAGCGAAGAATTTCCTGTTAACTGCACCAAAACGTTGAAAAATTATGTTAACGTTAACATGTCCTTTTCATGTTGTGCGAATACTAACCGGATGTGAATCCGCAAAGGAATGGCTGGAACCATCCTTTTCAAAACTTAGAATTTTTATGCTAAGACATCTTGCAGAAAAGTGGTATAAATAGTTTTCAGGTCAAGGGTGGTGTAATTTTGAAAAACTGCATGATTGAAACGGCTGCCATTAATAACCAAGCATATTCCGATACAACATTGTTCCAAATAAGCGATTCGAATAAAAAAGCTAAGACGTTTATTACAGCATACATACAACATAGTATTGATAGATTTTATTGTGCAACAATTTCTGCAGAAATTATCACAAAATATGTCTTAAAGTGACTGAACATCCACTTCATTCACCAGATTTAGGACCGAGTGATTTTCATTTACTTCGTCCAATGAAAGAAGATTAGGGAAGTTCATTGTTCAGATAAAAAAAGTGTTGAAAATGTGATTACAATATAAATGAACTTCATGCACGTGTAACCCAGCAAATTAAGTATACAGGGTGATTCTAAACATGTTCGTAAAACGTTAACCATGTATAATTCTGATATACTTCGCTGGAAAGATAGTTCAGGCTTAATTTTCATTCAAGAAATATGTACACACTTAAGTGTGAAAAGTGAATGATATCTGACCCAGAAGTGAAAATTCTGATTTAAAAGTGTGGAAATTAAGTGCATGTATTTAAATTGTTATTTCGGTTCGAAACTTTGTGAGATATGCAACTCTTTAAATATTAAATTGAAAAAAATTGTAAAGATCTATTTTCTGGGAAACAGAATAATAGTTCAGATGCTGCAAAAAAATTAGCTTAATAATCTTATTTTCAAGATAGGTACATTCTAATTCACTAATTGTAAGCCAACTTTCACTCTGGGTCAAATTTTCACATTCAATTGTAGATTTTTCTTTATTGTAAATTAAGCCTAAACTGTTAGCTTTCCAAATCAACGGAGTAAATCAAATTCGGACGAGATACAACAGAACTATTTACATTTTAGTGAATTGATGTAAAAAAACTGAATCTCCGGAAAGGCAGCGAAATTTCGAAAAACGTTTACCCAGATAAAATATTGGCCTTCCCGTAAACGATGCAATTTCTTAAATTTTTTTTAACCAAAACATTTTAGAATTTCCACTATATCAAGTTCCGAAAATTAATGAATATTCTGTATAATACGTGGGGAGGAAAATTTTAAAGAGCCGTTAAGAATTTTCAAATAAAATATGTTACGTTGCTAAATTGTGTGAAAGTATAGTGCTTTAAATACAATTTGGTATCTAACAATTAGGAAAATGAAATTTATATAAGAGGTGTTCACGATGAAAGAGCATTATTAAAAAGTTTTGAATGCCTGTTTCCAGGACTTAATTCAAATAATTAAAAAACAATATGTAATATCAACTCAACAATATACTATAATAAGTAAATTGTTTTCAGTTGTACAAATATTTGACAAATAAAACAGCAATTTACCATGAACTCTCTATTGATGTATCTACAAATACTGTATCTTTTAACAAAATTTCTTCTCGAAAATCGTTTTATCCATTAGGTGGATATGACTGCGTAGGAATTTTCAAATAATTAGTGTCGTTTATGTTACGAAAATATATTTTATATTTCAGCCGCTTTAAAATAATAGGAGTATCCATTAAACACAAATCCAGACTTTTTAGAAACCAACGAATGTTTTACTAATTCACATAGAATAACGTGCATTTAAATTTCCTACTTCTTTAGTATTGTGAGATGGAGCACTATTCTGTTGCTGCATGGTTAGAAATCGTTAACGTAATAGTAGTGTGCCAAGAAGCTTTCCATTCTCACATTTATTAAATTCAAATAATTGACCAAGTTTAACATTTTGCGAATAAAATTGGACAAACGGTTTTGTTTTTTACACCACGTTTAGGCAGTTTCGGCCCTGTTTTCTAATTTCATATACTATATAGGTATATTTACTTTTGTATGGACTACTTAAAATAGCCCGTCTATTGAAACGGTATACTTTATAAAGCTTAACTACTTTGACAGTGCAGAAACCAAACAATTTCAAAGAACACATTATAGGTTGTCTTATATATCTTTCAGATAAAGCTCTGGTAGAGAGGTATATATATACTTGTGAATACAGAAGAAAAATAGATTTTGACGTGTCTACAGCGTACAGAATTTGGTGATGAGCAAGGCGTTTTGATGGAAATGAAGCTGTAGAGAATCAGGAAAACTTCTGCTAAAATAATTCAATTTCGAACAATAAAAACAATGAGAAGGTCAATTTTAAGTAACACTAGCGCTGAAAATACTTTTGTGGAATATTATCACCCAACCACTGCTTTTCGATAATTTGTTTTACATAGCAAATACAAGCAATAAGGTCCTAGAAAAATATTTTCAAATCATTTGGTTTGGACAATAGTACCATATGTACAAAAAAATTTTAGATAAAGGGTGGCTTTGTACTTCAATACGTCGGTCTTTGATGATTTTATGACAATTAAATGTCAGTTTTAATCAGATTTAATTTAATAATGGTGTTTACAGAAATACATAAGCGATTCATCGTTGAATCTTATTTTGAATCTTGAAAATGGGGAATGGATTTACAGTACCCGCCCTTGTATGGTTGAATTTCGACAACAGTTT
>JABXWE010033742.1:0-17937 GCA_014611495.1 Limonius californicus
TGATGCTTTGAAAGTCGTTAAGCCAAGTTCTTCAGAAAACGTCTCTGCCTTAGCTTTCACGATCGGCCCCGAGACAGGCATATTATTCTGGCGCTGTCTGTGAAACCATGATAGCATAGCTTGATCCAAATCTTCGTATTTAAGTTTCTTTAATTTCTTAGAAGATTTTCCATCCTCCTCTGCTTGTAGAATTTTTTCTTTGTTCTTCCATATTGTAGACACGGTAGAGCGACTGAATCCAAAGCGTCTTCCAACATCACTTATCTTTTCTCCCGCCTCTATTGCGCGTATTAATAAAACTTTTTCATCAATACACAAAGATTTTCTCTTACTCGCCATGTTCACAGTTTGAAAGTTTGTGAGCAACTAAGAATATGATAACTTATAGACAATGCATAGCAACCTAACGACAGTCTAGCAGCCGAGGTAAACACATGCAAGGTAATCACAACAAACAAATGAACGAATTTCTTAAAATCTTCGGTACTTATGATGCCGACAGTCGAGGTAAATACGTGCTAGACAATAAAGCAACAAAATAACAAACAAAAGAACGTACACAGCTGCAGTTCATATTAATTTCGGCAACTTAGAAAGTACTGTTTATAGCTTAATAATGACGTATTGTTGTCGTTGTTTAGAGTGGGTGTGATGCTACAGAGAGTGTATCATTGTATGGACAACAAGGTAAACCAACCAAAGTCAAGTAGTTTCGACGTTTTAGGGAGTTTATCGTTAAATCGAGAGGCGTTAAATGGAGTTTACACTGTATTTGGTTTACGTTGGGGAGGCTGTGAAGGACGTCACTCAACTTCACTTGCCGTAGGTGGTAGTTAAATGTGGCATTTAAATTTGTAATTGTATGTGTAACCGTTACAATCATTTTTCTGCGGTAGCCTTACTAACGCTACTAATTCCAACTGCAATGAACCACTTGCACTGAATCGCAAAGTGACTGCTCCATGGGTTGTTACATAATGGTTTACGAAATATAAACAATTTTGTCTACATAACTATATAGTGCTTTATTATTTCATGTACCGTATGTACCGTTTGAATTTATTCCAGTAATGTTTGAACAATGGTTTTCTTTAATTTAAATCTTCCGAAAAATGTAAATCATCCAAAAAACCAAAATGATTATGACGATAACTTTGCGGTCTGGATTTATAAGATTAAAAATTTCCACTTCTTCAATGTGTAAAATTCATCTATTTATTGGTTGCTACGCCTGAAAAATGGTGTTACTTTTATAAACACTTTATTTACATTTACATCCGCTCGAAATATATCGTAACACCTCACACACCCTTGTAGCTGCCTTATTCTGCTGAAATACTACTGTCGGTTGCTTGTACTACCCGATAAGTTTAATCCTATAGAATAAGTAAAATAACCTCCGACGTAGACTATCGGACGATTGAAAGACAGTAAATGCCGTAACAAGGAGAATAAATTTGGCTGATAACTTGTCTAGAACTTTATCGGGACATTGAAAGACCGGCTCTTAGTAAAATTTTTTCACCTTATTACGAACTACCATCTCTTAAAAGCCTAACCCATATAACTTCGACGTCAAGATTTATCTAGTTTACTTAAAATCAAACCAATACCAAGACCCTGTCCTAATGATATTTCTTTAGCATAAGAAGCGGAGATGAAGTAATCACAATTTAGCTAAGCTACTATTTGTATAATAGAAAGATAGGATCAGTTACTTTTATTTTGAGTAAGATAAAGCAAGAAATAGCACAGACGATGCCTAAAATAGCAATCTGATATGGTAAATTTTCTAATACTATATTCTCCTAGACAGTTAATCAGTGCAAGTGTGCTTATTTTTTGATGTTATTTATGACGTGCTATAAACTAGCCAGGTTTTACAGCGGAAGTGACAAATGATTTATCATTCGGCATTCTATGACATGAAATACTCTGATATCACATAAGCCGTGTGGCTAGCTACCTGCTATTGATATCCACAGGATATTATAATACGATTAGTTTCCTCGTTGGAAGATATTTTGTAAACATATATTGATATCGTGATACAGGTTTTGCAATATTATTTATTTAATACTCGATACGATTCGTAGATATGTTTAACGTGAAACAGCACCATATTTATTTACGATACTTTACTTAGGTGTGGAATATGTTATTTGGATTGCTCGATTTTTTCTCGATAAATAGGCCACCCGACATACTTCTTGAGAATTACGAAGCTTTGTCCTTTCCAGTACGTGACTTGCCGCTAAAGCATTTAACGTTCTTTTTGGAAGCCGGGTACACGCTTTTTAGCTCCGTGAAATCGTTTGTGTGAAAATCCATTATTACCATTTAATTTAATTGCATCTTCTTTGAAAAAGACACGGCCGTTAAGCGTTCAAGCCAATACTGAGTTAAACATTCACGACTCTTATTGTGACAAGTTTGCGACAACGTAGAACACAAATTCGTGTATTTCTGGAACACGGCCTATGTATTGCTAGAAAAAGTTTTGGAATCAGTCAATTATTTCAGTTACTTTCAATATAATATTGCCATTACAAATAATAAAAATGACATAAGAGCCAAGTTAATAAGTACGAGAAAAGAAACTCTGGAAAAATTGGGCGATTATCGCCAACAACAAAAAAATCATCGAAACAGCGGTAACGGTATTTCTAAAACACGTAGCAGGATATTCTCGTACACTATGATATGGTAAAAGAAATGTTGATATAAGACAACAAACTAGGTATCAACCGAAATGAATTGAAGAAAAAGGTACGTAGGGCGTCCAAAGAAACGATAGAAGGATCAACTCTCAAGAATTCACAGAACAAGCCAATAGGCTTAAACCGAAGACGATATTGTTTTGCAAATAAATTGGAATGTCTGCATACAGAGCGACTCGGTTTTAATGTGTAGGTATCTCTGTTTTGGAAACCGTACTAACAGTTTAAGAGTATTTTAACAACTCAAGCAAATTTAGTAGATTCGGCGTTAGATATATAGTATCCATAACAATCAAATAAAAAATTCAGTGAGTTGCAGGAAATTTGATTACTATTTCAATATTACATTATTCTTAAAATGTTGGCAGTAACAAATGCAGCCCAACTGGATATACGAAAACCTTTAAAAGTGAAAGTTCATTAACTGTAACTAGGAAACTTGTACAAAATATGTACAGTACAAAAAATGCAAATCACTTTTGCTATCATTAAAATATTCAATTGTTCGAAATAGCTATTATAAACTAAATGTGCGAATACCTATTATAACGAACATCGGCTTATAACGAAAATATGTTTAGGTACTGGCAGAAATGTATTGAAATGCATGTAAATAAATGCGTTCACAACAAATGCCGGTAGAACAAACATTCGGTTTTAACGAACAACTTAGTATATAATAATAAGTTCTCGTAAACAATTATTGGGCTAAGAATGATACAAACATTGTAGGTTTTCTTGATCATTTTTGGATTTAAAAATAAAAACAAAGAAAATTAGGCAGAATAAAAATACTGAATATTTTGAAAATCCAAAATTGTAGTTTTGTTTATCACATATGTATTACATATAATATGTATCAATAGATCCAAAAAAAAAGCTGATCCCCAGCGGTCTGTGGAATGAAAGGTCACGTCTTCTCTAGACTAAAGGAATGTTTATAGTTTCAGGTTAGGTTGTGTTAGCTGGAATTAAATAATAATGAAACGTCATTTTTAGGAGCAGAAATCTTTTATTGAGCAACAGTAAAACAAATGAATAAACCTGAACTAATGTAATGATCACAACAAATGTTGAAAATGTCTGCATTCTTCCTCCAAACATTTCTGAACTCGTCTTCTCATACGATCAAACCCATTTTGTGATAATTGAGGTGAGTTGTTAATTTCTTGACAGTTTTCTTCATTTCTAAATTTCAGTTCGTTTAAATCATTAACTGGAGTTTTAAAAATGGTGTTTTTCAAATAGGGCCATAGAAAAATGTCCAAAACAATAATATCACAACAGCGAGGGGGCCAGGGTGTTGCAGTATTCCTACTAATGATTCGGTCATAAAAATATTCGCGTAAAAAATTAATTGTATCTGGAGCTGCATGAGCTGTTGCGCCATCCTGTTGCAGAAAACCATCCCGTAGCTCATCATCGTGAAGTTCCTTCAAGAAAGGTTGCAATAATTCGTTCCTGTACCTTGCTGCAGTTAGTGTGCCTTCAAAAAATATTGGCCCAACTAACCTACGACGACTCATTCCAACCCAGACTCCTATTTTCTGTGGATGCAGGGGAACTTTAATTGTAACGTGTGGATTCTCGTTACTCCAAATCCGCATATTCTGCGAACATACCTATTATGGTAAAACCAGGCTTCGTCGGTAAAAAAGGTTAAATTTAACTGCTCATCATTGAGATAATCCAAAAACCAACCATGTAGTGGTCAAGCTGTATTCAAAGTTAAAATCTACGTTCACACGCTGCTATACTGGTGCTTCGGAGAGATCTAAAACCGTCGTTCCCCCTGGGTTAGTGCGGAATATCCTCCGGTATCCCTGCAAACATTTCCCATACGAACTTTTCTTTTATTGTGGGTATTTCTACACTCCTCTGAGTGCTCTTTTCAGTTTTTACGTTAATACAACACCCCCTTGTTTTAAACATTTACACTACTCCCCCTGAATCGCTTTCGCATTACTTCAGGGCGGTGCGGGCGTCCCTTACACACTAGCCATTCATGCAACATGCACCCTAAACTTAACTAAGTGAATTACGGTCGCCTCAACCGGGGTTTGACTCCGCCGCCGATTTAGCCGCATTTCACTGCGACCTAGACTGACAGCACTTGTTTGCACTGCTCCATGGATGCCCCTTATTATAACCCTGTAATTGGTCAGTATATAATTTAAAGACATTAACTAAAAAAACTCATAGAATTTTTCTTTAATATTTGTTGGTGTTGGTAAGAAACATTTACTTCTATTAAATGTCTTTCTCCTCGATGAACTAACAATGCATATTGCATATGATTGACTTATTCCTTTTCAATAATATTATTTTATAATTTTATGGTCGGCATAGTTTCTCTCACATTGTTGGAAAGTAATACAGTTATCTAAACATCGCAAGATTTGAATTTTTTATATTTCTACACGAGTAGAGCGCAACTTTATTCAACCAGTGGATTCAATTGCACATAACGAAGATCATTATTATTTAAAGCAGTTGCGTTTCGGTTATCATGAAAAACTGGTTAAATCTGTATAGAACCAGACTTGTGTATAATATAATAGCTCTAAAATCCAGTAGTAGTGGCAGGCAGCTGCTTCTACAAACTGCAATTATTCAAACTTGGCTATACCCATTACATAATAATATTAAGGTTAAGGCTTCAAATCAATGCCGTTTCATGATTAAATAAAGTATATTTAGAAATGTGTTAAAATCACCTAAGAAACTGGATGTTCACCTAGATATAAACAGGTAAAAATTTGGGCCTAGAATATGTACTATATAATTTATAATTAACATTTGTATAGTAATGTTATAAACTTAATTTTACTGGTATCTAGCGTTTCTTTATTTCATAGTTCTAGGAATATGATTTAATTTTAAACTGTAGTAGCTATACACAGAATTATTTATGAGCGGAGTTTATAAAAGTAATAACAACAATCTACTAAATTAATTAGAACACTTTTAGTAGACATTATTATTTATTCGCAATGTACGGAGGGATAAGAAACAAAATATTTTATATAAACACAATCCGTATGTCTTTCATTAGATCCTATCAACGTTTATTCTAAGAGAATTGCATTGTACCAATTAAGTTTAGTAACTAATCAAAGACATTCCGCTGTTGTTCTAGACGTGACCACAATAAATTAAGTCTTTTTATCGCAACTAAACAGGTTATTGTTATTATTATGTTGTGAATTTTTTAGAATTTCCGGAATCGCGTTAATTGGATGTTTTTAGGAATTATATCTTGGTCACCCATAAATAAAGTATGTTGTTTAATTTCTTAATTGTTTCTTGCTCTAGTTCGTTGAAATTTACATTAATAATAATAAGGCAAAACAATATTATTAATATTTTAACAGGTTTAGTTAGATTTATGTTGCTTTATACGTATTTCAATGTGATACACATTGAAATACGTAAACATTGGTCGTTAGGGAAATTGCATGCTGAACGTTATTTTAGCACTGATCTTCTATTCCAAAACCTCTAATAATGGCGAATTTAAAAGCTCAAATTGATCATTCATTAGTGTTGTAATTTTCAAATGCTTGCAAAACTTTAAGTATATCAAATTTACGTTTATCAATGTAAAAGTGTAAGTGTGATTATGTTGTTCAAAATTAATGAATGGTTGTATTCTTACAAGGATTTAGCATAGTTAGCTTTCTTGGGCATTTGTATTATTTTATAGGAACGTACATGCGCTTTGTATCTGGTATACATATTTCTAATAGTTGGACCTATATATACAGAATTACACTGTGAACAGTTTATTTTGTAAATGCCTGGTTTTAACAAATCGCTAGTCGTATCTATTCCGCTTAATAAAGTTTTGACACTGGTTTCTATTATTTTAAATATTACTGTAAATGTATCTTGTTTTGTGTTGGAATATATTCAGTTTTGTCAGAGTGTCCTGTTGGATACATTCTTTGAATTGATAACTTATAATTTTTCTTTTCAGTTAATATGTCGATCAATTTAGTGTTGTAGTCATTAATAATTCCAATTTCTTTTTATTTTGTATATTTCGGTTTACAAATATTATTAAACAGCTAATCGCCGCATCCACGTTTCCTTTCCCCATGCCTCTCCATTCTATACTTGTTCTTCTTCTAAATTTCTTCCCCACATTGCCCTTTTTAGTCCTTCGGTCGGGATTCCCTTGGCGTTTCTTCTTTCCTTCTTCATGGCGAAGAATAATTTAAATAAATTAAAAAAGTTTATATGGCCACTTGTTCTTCGGCATTTTCAATATATAACTAAACTGCATTAAGGTTCGTTTCTCTACCCAAGATGATTACCGTTTGCTGCTATGCTGTGTCTAATTTCTTCATTAGGTATTCTTTCAATTCTGGATACGCCAACATTTTCTTCTTTGGGTGTTCCAAACGTTGGCTATCATATTGGCTAAACAACTTTTTTTACAGCCGCTCGGAAGAGTTCTATGGTTGTCATGGTAAACCAGGTTCTTACATTTTTCAGCTATGAAATTCTTCTCCTTCCGACGCTTCTCCTTCCTTTTACTTTCTCCTGTAATATGCATTGTAAGAGATTATATCTGTTTCCATTTTGTATGATGGGGTTAGCTATTGAAATTTTCTTGTTTTGATTGTATTCAGGCTTTCTTTTTCCTTTGCCATTCTCCTAAGGATTTCGGTGTTTTTGCTCTGTTCATGATACCCTTCGATAAAGTCACAACTCATATGTTTAATCATTTTCATTTTTGCTTCCGTCAATGTCCATGATTCCACTTGATAAAGTAAAACGGAGAACACATAGCATCGTAACATTCTAAGTTTGGTTAGATCTCGATTTTTAAAGACGCATAGCATTTTGATGAATACCTTCCTGCTCTTCTCAATTCGGCATTTGACTTCTTGCTAGTGGTCCCACTGATCATTTGTGATATTGCTGTATGTGTATTTGTGGGCTCTTTCAATTATTCCATAATATATTCTCAGGTGTCGGGTAGGCACGTTGTTCTTGCTTATTATCATGTATTTGGTCTTATCGCTGTTGATATCAACTCCATATGATGGCTACTGGTTGTTAATCTGTGCATTAGCTGTTTCAGATCTTGCGTATTATTAGTAAATATTACGGTACCATCAGCGTATCTGATTTTTAAGCGGCGTCCATTTACCTAACTTCCCTCTTGTGCATTATCCAATGCTTCGCTGATTATGTGTTCGGAATAAATATTGAACATAGCGGCGACAATACACAACTATGTCTTACTCCACGCAAAATCTGGATTGTCTCGGTCTGGCCGTCTACTTTCACACGGGCTGTCGGATTCCAATACAGATTTATTATTCTTCTTAGGTCATTAGCATATATGCCAGTATTTTTCAAAATTTATATCATCTTATGATTTTGGACCCTGTCGAACGCTTCTGTATAGGCCACAACACAGCTATACACATCACAGTTTATATTCCTGCATCTCTGGACTAGGACTTGCACACTAAATAGGGCTTCTCTTGTCCCAACTGCGTCTCTAAATCCAAATTGTGTGGGCGCTATCTGTACTTCAAAGTTTTTGTAATTTTTTTGTGTGTGAGGTTTAGGAATATTTTCGATGTTTGCTCATGAAGCTTATTGTTCTACATTCCTCGCAATGTTTGATTCTAGATTTTTTGGTATCGTTAACACTCATGTTCACATTTGCAGCATGCACCTCCAATGGTAATTTACCCCTACAAAAGGTTACCATCCAATATAGAGCTATGAACTATGATTTAAGTCATTGCTGTGGAATATTATGAGTTATATATAAGATTGAGTATCTTGCTTAACCATTTGATTCCTTCTTCGTTCATAAGTTTTAAGAATTTCACTATTATATGTATTCCTTACGTCTTCAACTAACGTGTTTGACTCGTTTCCTGCTTCTATTTGTGGTGTATCTATCCTTTCATCTTGGAAGAGTTCTTCAATATATATTTCCCAGGTGTTCTTAACTTCCTTCTTGCCAAATGCTACGTTTCCTGCATTGTATAATGTATATACATGAGTTTGTTTGTTCTGTATTTCCCAATAGTATTCTTAACTTCTCGGTGTACATGGAAACTGACATGTTTCTCTTGAAAGAGTTCTATTTTTGCACATTTTCTCTCATATCTTTTTCCTTCGCCTCTCTTGTTTTTATTTTGTAATTTTCTGTGTCTTATTATATTGTTCAATATCTTCTTCTTCTTGATTATTTTACCTTCCTTCAATTTTTCATTTTCATAGATTTGTTGATTCGATTCGTAGATAATTCATTTCCATTGCCTTTATTTTCGGCTTCGTTGCTTCACTAAGGGTTCTACTATAGCTTTACCAATCTTAGGTTTATTTCTTTTCGAAATACGTGATTTTTTGACATCCTAGTCTGTTTTTATCAATAATAGTTTCTCGGTATTTGAGCTTGTCAACCTGTTAGGCAGTAACGTCGTCACTGATAGGTGCTTCCAATTTTGCCTCAGAGTTCACAACCAGGTATTCCGTTTTTGTTAAGCTGACTCTTACACCTTATTTCTCTTATTCCTTATATAGGACAAGTCTAAGTTATATGCATCTTGTGCCACAACTACTTTATCATCAGCATAGTTCAAAGTCGATTTATTATCATTAATGGGGACTCCCATAACGGCACAAAATCTTTTCCAGTTCTTCTAGGCCACTTCCGAATAAACATTAAATAAATAGGCGGGACAAGCTACAGCCTTGTCTAACCCCTTAGATGTAATTATTGGTTCGGAGAATTGGTTTCTTACTTTGACAAATGACTTGTGGTCGTTACACCATTCCTTTATTGAAGGTATTATAATTGGATTTATTTGCATAATTGCTAAAGCTTTCTACAGTTTGTATGTAAGAATGGAGTGATATGCTTTTACTGGGCCAATAAAACCTAAATGGACTTCTTTTCATCTCCAATCATTTTCTCTAAAAGCTGTTGTAGAGATAACAAATTGTGTATACAAGATCAACCTGGTACAAATCCGCTTTGATCGTCCCCAATTTAACTCCCACACTATCTCTGTGTTTTACCCTAACAATTTTTCCAAATAATGTATGTACCTATTTCTTTAATAATCGAAATTTCTTTGGTATGATTTATGCGGTCTAAAAGAATTGTTAAATTTCTATGTGTTAAGGATCTATACGATGATAATTATGTGTTTTATAGCTCAAGAATCGTACAGGGAATTGTTCTTTTTAGTATACATTGCCTGTGTATACTTTTAAAAAGAATGCGTCAATTACGCCTATTGTGTAGGCAACCAACTATACCTACCCACAACTAAAAAACAGGAGCAAACGTCACTGCAGCTGTGAATTATTTGAGTATGAAGGTTATGTTGATGCAGCGTTTATATTAAATAAGTATTTGATCCTGTATATAGGACGCAAATGATGACTTATTTGTTAAATACAATAATCGACAGGGTGATGTTTCTGTAAGGTCTGTGAACATTGTACTTCCTTTGTACAACAGAAATACATCAGCGGCAAGGTGGGTAATGGTTATCATAGGTGCCTTCCAAGCAGTTGATCCTGGTTCGATTCCCGGTCATCGCAGATCTTTTTTAGTTATTATCTTTTGTTGTAACTATTAATTATGATTTCTTCAACGTAGAATAAAATATTTAATTTCATTTATTCGGTTAAAACGTGATTACTTTTAGTTCTTATTTTATGGGAATTTATTACGCATCCCTCTCATTTAAATTTTCTAACAATTGTTTGTATAATTCGGATACAAGGAATAGGTCTTTCTGGATATTTTAGTGAAAATAAATCTCTCACAGTTCTTAAACCGTTACCATTCTGATTCCACATTAGAATTTCCACTTTTTCGTCTTTACAGTACATGGTTTTATAAAAAACTCCAGAAGACACTAAATAAAGACTAATTTAATTTTTGAACCTTGAATTCATTTGATTGTATTGGCCACAGCATGCTTAGTTGTCTGTATAGTTGGTTGCCTACATAGGCAATAATAGGCGTATATGACGCGTTCTTTTTAAAAGTATACATAGGCAATGTATACTAAAAAGAAAAATTCCCTGTATGTTTGCGTAGTCTTCCATAAGTAGAGTTTGTTTTGAGAATAACTTTTTATATTTAACTCTAAATAATGAGTACGTCTGCTTTGTCTGCACTGAGTGTTACACAGTAAGTAATTACCTTGTTTAGCTCTACCACACAGCACGTTCGTTTGGCAATGTTTTCGGGATCGTAGATTCAACCAATGTTTAATATAACCTTTGGTTTTGCTTCACCACAGCTTCAAAAGCCCAGCGCGACGGGCGGTTTAGAAGGGTGCAAAATTAACAAGCGGTTTCATTATTTTAGATATTTCCAACTGTCGCTGTTTTCTGTTACTCTATTATCCTTACAGTTACGCATTTGCATTTCTACAAACTGTAAAACGTAATTAATTTCAATTCGAGGAAAAACAACAGCAAATACATTACAGAATATTAAATGTCTATTACGTAATCTAACTAAAGGTGAGCTGTAACACGATCACTTTCTTTGGGAGTAGAACGAATCCTAAAAAAGCTTTAATGGTTTCACTCGATTAATTTCGGTTTAAATTTAATGAATTCTAATCAGTGTTTTCAAGTACGCTTATTCGTTCTAATATTAGTTTTACGATACACTTCCTATAATTTTATTTTTGGCTGTTTAGTGGCTGTACTAGAAATGTGAGAAACTAAAGGAAAATTATCCGGATCTAATGCAACGTGTATTTTCATAAAATTATAAATACAGTCAAACCCGGTTATGACGAGAACGTTAGGACCGCCAATATTAGCTCATTATACCCATTATAGTAAAACTTCGAATACTATGTTTATTATCAGAAAAACTACATTTTCAAGATTATATAGTAACCATTACTTACTATACTAAAGTAAATACACACTTAGAGGTACATACAGTTAGTTGTCTTCACATACAGAGAATTTCGGGCAACTAAATAAGGGTATTATTACTTTGACACTTTTCAGTGGCGTACATTACGGGAATCTAATTTAGTGTCCTGTCATCTGTCAAGCTAAAGGTTAAGTGAGCAACTATAATATATATGTACATGATTTTCACTAAAATAGTTAAGAAAAGAGCCAACATTTTTAAATTCACTAACTATAAATTAATTGAATATACCTAGGAATTTTAAAGATTTGCGTAGTAATTGTGAAAATCATATACATAACTTTTTGCTTGACAGTTGAAAGGACACTAAATTAGATTTGCGTGGTATACGCCACTGAATATTCGCAATAAGGTATCTAAATTACGCCTATTTAGTTGTCAGAAATTCTCGGTATATGAATACATTTATCCATACATATCAATATCACTTATAGCGTTTTAGTTTTTTTTTATAAGTAGTGCGATCATTAGCTCTTTTTGTATTTGAAATATTAAATGCTTAATAACTTCCAAAAACGTTTTATAAATCTTAATATTTGGTATTTAGTATAAATTCCAGAATAATATCACAAATATTAAGATTGTGAACTCCTAAATATTTGTGAAGTTCGTTATAAAGCATAGAAATACCGTAGCAAATTGAAACAATCAACCAGGAAAAAATGAAAACACTCGACTAAAAAAATTAGAAATGCTCAAAATATTTCAATTTTAACTGGTTATTTTTGGAATAAGCGATCACGGTAAACCGGAAATAGACTATAGTAAACAATATAAACATTTACTTTGTAAAGGCTCGTTGTACCTGAGCTCGTCTTTTTTTGCATTCATACATACTACGCCCCCTCCCCCCCCCCGAACCATTTTCACATTACTTCGGGTGGTGCGGGCGTCCCTGACACACTAACCATTCATGCAACATGCACCCTAAACTTACCTAAGTGAAATACGGCCGCCTCAGCCGGGATTCGAACACCCCAGCCGATCGGCCGCATTTCATTGTGTCCTCCTGAGCTCTTCTTAAGTGAGTTAGACTTTATATTAAAATAATTCTGATTAGTGCAGCACTAATATATATTTTACGCAGGAATAGCGTCTTAAAATGGAAGATTATAATCTTTCATTTTAATTATTGAACATATACAGCGTCTGTTCGTTGCATTAGATATTCCACTATCTCGTGTCAAACAATATGGGGCCATATGGTGAGCATCGCGCCAAGATCATTTTCATAGTAGTTTTCCTCACTTGCAACTAGCACAGTTTCCAATAGTATCTACAATTTTATAGATATAAATATTTCTTCGCTATTAGAAACAAAAGAAAGAGACTAATGACCATCACACATTGATACACCCTAGATAATTCCAGGAACCAGTTTCTTATTTGACTTATAATCCTCATATTGCTTAGAGAGCAATAGCTTTTTAGGTAACACAAGCTAAAAATAATGAAAGTAGTTGAATTTATGCCAGTTGCTTCAGCGGGAAATGTAGTAGAATGGAAAATGTAAATTCAAACATTTATTTCGTAAGCGTATATTGTGAATATGGTCGTACCCCAGCTTACCTTAATTCCGTTGGAATGTACTTTAAACTAGAAAAATCCTGGTAAGGTAAGGTTTGTCAGATCAGGGCCTTTGTTTGTTGTTCCGTATCTAAAGATAGAGGGTTGTCTGGTGTGCTTCACGCCGATGATAACCGCGTCGATCAGCTAAGTACTACAGCTTGCCGATACCAAAATATGAGTATCAAATATCGATGTCATGCTAGTATCGATATCTCCCAAAAGTATCGAAAATTTGAAAATTTCACATCAGAGTGTTGAAGTATCGAGATGTCGAAACTAACGGAGTACTTAAAATGTTAAAAGTGTGGCGGTATAGAAAGTGTCAAAGTTGCGAAACGATATGTTCGATACTACTGATACTTTGATGCTTTTGGATTCTGGTAGCTACACTATGCCAACTAAGGTATCGATACCTTGCTCAGTCCTACCCAGTCTCCGTTTTCTTGATAACTGGGTAGGCCACCCTCCGAGCATCCGTTCGTTGTTGTGCGTTTAATATTTTCTGTAACTTACAATGAAACAGCTACTATTAAATACTTAATATAATGTGTTAAATCTTTACATAAGTAGTTACGGATTTCCAACACACTGAATCGAGAAAGATGGCGTAGCGGTAACACACCTACTTTTTACTAGGAACGTCTAGGCTTCGATTTTCCTTGCTATCCGTCTTATTTGGGATTGTTTAAGGATTTCCTGGATCACACAAGTGAATACTGGGTATAGTAGTATCCACGAAACTATCATTATTTTCATAGGGTTTCTATCCCTATATTTAAATTACTGACTGAAGAGGGACTGAGGTTTCCAAAATAAAATTTGCATGGCTCCTATAGTGGCCCCTCACTGATACGAAATAAAATCCCTGGCTTTTTTCGACGTAGCTTAGTGGTTTCAGTTAGAAGATGTAATTGAGCAGTACATTCCCGTAATACAACTGTACAGCGTAGACCTTATTTTTTTGTTCACTTTGAAAATTGCTGAGGTCGGGTTGCCGAAACTTGGGGCAACGCAAAACACGTAGATAAAATGTTGATGAGAAATAATTTGTAATTAGATATCAATTGTTTAAGTAAGTAACACTGGTCAAGTAGTTCAGTCAAATATTCGACAGAGAATGTACAAGTTTTTTTCTTAGTTGGATTTCAATTATCTCTTGCTCTTATCAAAGTTACGAAATGTCTTTTTAAGTAAATATTTAGATGATTTTTCTCAGCCAAAGATTATTGTTTAATGGAAGACTTGTTTTTGTAGCCATTCAGCAAAGTGCAAAGTCTGACGCGAATAATCCGAGAAATTGTTAAAAAGTTTACAAAAAGAACTGTGAAGCAAGGTGTGATTAATATGAGATTATACCCTTGCTCTGCTATGCTTAAAATTACGTGCTCGGTTCTACAAGAGATGTTTTTACGATAACATTTTTGTTATACACAGCGTCATACTGATATTGAATTTGAAATTAATAACCTTCTATTCACCATATATGAACGGTACGGTTTACAGGGTGACCCCATTTGTTTAATTGTTAAGATAAACAAATTGAATTTGATATGAGTAATATACAGTAATATACAACAATGGAATGTTGCGGGCTAATAAAAAAAATATATTTATGTATACATATATACAGATTGGTGGCGGCTTCTAGGAACATATGGGCATGCACGGCCGACAGTCATGCCTTTACACTATGCACCTTGTTTTTTAAAAACTAATATTACAGTTACTGTCTTAGTATGAGGGTACTATGAGCCACATGATCTGAGTGCTAAGAAATGCCAGGTAGATCCGCATGACCAAGATCTCGCTCTGTTAAACGAACAGTAACAACAACGCTATTATGAAGTCAATCAATGATTAGGAAAATAAAGGCACTAATATTATTTATTTAACTTAGGTACTCGTAATCAATAACACTGTAATAAATGTGTTATAATTTTTAAAACAGTCTAACTAACTAAGAATAAACCAGAATAAATAATAAAGTTGAACAAAGACAATTATTCAGTAACCCCCAAACCAATACAATTTCAACATAATCCTTTATAATAAAAATTCGAATAAATTTCCTACTTTCTGCCAAACAGTAGCCCAAACGATTGTAAAATCCAGTTCTCATATTACGATGCATTTCAGGAGTAACTGTAGCAAACGCTTCTTGTATTTTGATTTGCAGTTCGTTCAACGTTGTTACGCTGTCTTGTATGAAACCATAAATTTTAGATTTAGTATAAACTCACAGAAAGAAATCTTGAGGAGATAAGTCTGGGGATTGTGATGCCCACAAGACTGTACCATGTGTTGCAATTACACGATTGGGAAAAATATTGTTTAAATATTCACGTACTGCCAATGTATTATGGGCAGGACAGCCATCCTGTTGAAACCAAATTTCGTCCAATTGGACTCCTGGTGTTTGACGCAAAGCTGGAATTACTTGGTTATGAAGAAGTTGAAATATTTTTGGCCATTCAGATTTCCTTTGATAAAAAAAGGGCCAATAATATTATCGCCCAACATGTCACTCCAAACATTTAGTTTTTGTGGGTATTGGGTACCCCAATTATAATATATCGGTGTGGGCTATGTCGCGACCAGCAACGAGCAATTAAAGAATTGTGCCGTCCATTTACTGGAAAGGTTGATTCGTCCGTAAAAAGAACGTTCCTTAGAAAATTTAGATTATTATTTGATTTCTCCATTACGTCTTCACAAAATTGCATTCGCCTTATTTGATCGGCGGGGTAGATTTCTTGAGTTTTTGACAATTTATAGAAACGATATCCGTTTTGCTTCAAAATTTGTAATACAAAAGTATGGTGCAAATTAACCTGTTCAGCAATCTATCTGGAAGACTGGCACGAATTCTCTGCTACAGCAGCACAAATTCTTAATTCGTCAAGTTCCTGCTCCTTAGTTTTAGGTTGAGGCGTTTTTTGTGGTTTTTGGAAGACAAACTTCTTTTTCTCAACATTTTGCACAATTCGGTGTATTGTAGTAGTGCCTGGGCTAGGACTATTTTGAAAAGCAACTGCAAATAAATCTCTTGTTTGACGTACTGTTTTGCCGCTGTAGATCCATTTAATAACCTGTATTTTCTCATGCAACTCATATGTATTCATTGTAACAAAAATAGATTTGACAACAAAATAAATTGACGGCGCCCTTATTTAAAAAAATATCAAGGTGCATAGTGTAAACGCATGCCTGTCGTGCACATCCCTATGTTCCTAGTAGCCACCATCAACCTGTAGAAAAAACTGAGTTCAGTTGAATGGTGTTTTTTTATATTTTTGTAATTTTTCGGAAGATCGATTTGCTTTTTGAGCTTCGCAACTTTCTCCGACTGTTTAAAACAGCACGGTTTCATACACATAGACGGATTTATTATTAGGCTATTACGCTATTTTTGTTATGGACATATTTCAAAGGGTTGTTTACAAATTGACCAAGTCAGATTTCTGACTAGATGTGAAATGTTATAGTAGCAATTTTGATCCCATCTTTAAAAGAACGATATAAGTAAATTTTTTGTTTTCATCGAATCTGCGAGATGATAATATTTATTGTAGATTTTCCGCCATTTTGATTACTTTAGCCTTAAATATGCCTTTCCTAATTTAATCTAGCAGCCTGGGAGGTGCGAATACGTACAGGCTTCGTTAAATTGATGAGTATAATGATATATTCGAAAACAGAGACAGCGCGATACCGAAATATGATTTTGTTCTCTCAATTATTCCATTGTACTGGTCAGTGGAGTACTGCAATTTTTCTGAGTTAGGCATCCAAATGCGTATCTAGCTAATACCAAATATCATTTTTTGCAAAGACATGGGGGCTGATTTCGGAGTTACCAGGCTCCTAGACTAAAATCACAAATGCATATTTAAGGCTAAAATGTTAACTATGGCGGAAACAACTAAATATAACCTAATATTATCAAGACTCTAGAATCTCGTTTAAGCGCAAAATATGTACGCCGTTTCATTTGAAAATAAGCAACTGAAAATTGCTATTTTGGTGTTTGATGTCCAATCAAGATTCTGGCTGACCATACCAAAAATAGTGGATAATATCCAAACACCGCAGAAAACTCACTAAAAGAAAGGCGTAAAGCGTGACGCAACCTGTATATGTTGTTACATGTAACAAATGAATGTTACAGTCGTTTCCTACAGAAGCTAAACCGTTACAAAATTGCTAATACCGCCAACTAATCGAATTTTAAATGTTGATTACACCAAACCATTTGTTACATACAAACGAATTGTCCTGTTTTCTCTGGATGTGATGGGTCGACCTTACGGGGGGCGAATAAAAACTACTGCATTTTCAAATTGCATTTTAAATATGGTTGCAGCGCTTCTGCATTTCAATTATGCAGTTCCTGGGTAAACAAACACCGGATGCGATCAAAACTCACTGACGGCGACAGGCAGGTGACATGCAACAGATAATAAAACACCGACTTACTGATCTGTCAATAAATAGTGGGCAGTTTTACTCATCGGGGGTTCTCCAGCCCTCAGCCCCTGGATTGGGACTCGAACAGGATATGGATGCTCATCTGCCGACTAGCTGCCGCACTCTACTGACTTACTACTACTACTACTACTACCGTACTTACTACAATTATGCAAATCTGCATATAGCCAATCTCTCTGTTATTCACCGGAGTTACGGGGGGGGGGG